>JAYXIM010029697.1:0-95618 GCA_037575425.1 Anastrepha fraterculus
TTCGGTTTTCTGAAGATCGTGTCCCGTTTGAACTACGTTCCTACGCTTTTAAAAACTAAACAACTAAGCAACTAAAGTAACATTCGTAATTTGTGAGAAATTTAGTTCAGTAAACGGAAACAAAAAAAAAATCGTACTGCTGCATAGCTGACTTACTTGAACGGTCAACAAATTTTTTTGTAAATGGTCCAAGTCCAAAGAATCCGTATAGAACAGAACGACGTGTTGGCAAAAATAAAACGATTTGCATTACTGAGAAGTTAATTGTGACTCTTGCGAAACGGGAACCTTTTAAGTCATCAAAGGCCATTACAGCTGAAATTGACAACGTGGTATCAACGGCAACTGTACGCCGTCGATTACACAACATGAACCTACTATCCAGAATAGCTCGTAAGGTTCCTCTGTTGAACCAAGCAAATTTAAGAAAGAGGAAAGTTTTGCTCAAGATCATAAGTCGTGGTGTGGAGCAGAGGGTGTGAAAAAATGGTGTAACATACTTTGGAGTGATAAAACAAAAATAAATTTATTTAAAAATAATGTCGGGCGAAATTTCAAAGGTCCGAGAGGACAAAAGTTCACACCGCGGCTCACAAAAAAACAAAAAAAAAAAACAGTTATGATTTAGGATACTTCTCTTGCTACATAGTAGGACCTATTCTCCCCATATCCAATAAAATGAAAAAAATGAACAAATCCATTTCCAAGCGCTTACATTAAGAAAATATACTACCATTTTCTGAGGAGAATATGCCACTTCGGTGACTTTTTATGCAAAATAGTGACCCAAAATATTTCTCAATGCTAGGGCATGAATGGTTTTTGCTAAATAATGTTACAGTTATCCATTGGGCAAGCCAGTAACCCGACCGAAACCTCATTGAAATTGCTTGCGGAGGTTTAAAAAATAGAATCAGTGAAAAAAGAGGCTATAGGAACTTCTTGACAAGTTCTGATAATTTATTTATTCTTATTTAATGTGAACACATTTTGATGAAAATATATAATACAAGAAATATTTGCATTTTTGTAAGCAATATAAGCGACTAGCAAACCCGGCCCCCTTCGCTGGGCACACTAAAATAGAATAGATATGGTTTAGAACAGAAAATATATGATTTTCATATTATTTATTTCTTTATTCTTTATTCAAGCGCTTTGGCATAAACAATATTTTTTGTTTTTCTATTTGTTTTTGAGTAAATATAAAATATAAATTGAAAATCAGGAAAAAAGAAGATTGTTTTTAAATTTCAAATCAACGCATATGAATAAACAATCGTAATTTTTCCTAATCATCCATGAATTTTTCGTTTCAATTTATATGTTTTATTAAGCATTGGAGCTTTTTTAACCATTATCCATTTATATTTTTCAAAAAAAAAAACGAAAAAAATTTTTTTTCCACGAACACATAATTTCATTCGTATTTCACATTAAATTCTCAAATTTCGTAAGAAATTATTCACTGTTCCAAAATCCACTCCAAAAAAATTCACAAACAATTTTTACATGTTGCACTTACGTTTTTTCCTTATGGCATCCAAATCAGAAAGAAATATTGACACATTGTAACTCACACTGTGAATTTGACAGTTCAGTTCCGCCCCAAGCGTTAAAAAAGTAAGCGACATTATGGCTGGTTCAAAAAAAACGCTGTACCCGTTGCCAGTGCTCCGAATTACAACCAAACTTTACGAAACCATTTTCAATACTTACTTAACAATGTGCGTAAGTTTGGTTTAATTCGGTTCAAAGACACGGCGGGTCCACGTTTTGGCATATATTTCGAGACCCTAGTCATCAATAGGTATGAAAATTACCCCGTATTAAAGCACTTATCAACAGCTTTCATTTGATATCCATATTGTACAAACACATTCTAGGGTCCACGTTTTGGTCTCTATCTCGAGACCCTAGTCACGGAGCGGATGGAAATACTCTGAACTAAAGCATTCACCAACAGCTTCCATTTGATATCCATATTGTACAAACACATTCTAGGGTCCACGTTTTGGTCTCTATCTCGAGACCCTAGTCACGGAGCGGCATGAAAAATACTCTTAACTAAAGCATTCACCAACAGCTTCCATTTGATACCCATATTGTACATACACATCCGAAGGTTACCCGGGTCCACGTTTTGACCTATATCTCGAGCCCTATTTCCAAAATAAAATATAATCCATGTTACTCGTGGATGATGTAGCTTTCGAATGGTGAAAGAATTTTTAAAATCGGTCCAGTAGTTTTTGAGCCTATTCATTACAACCAAACAAACAAACAAACAAAGTTTTCCTCTTTATAATATTAGTATAGATATCAAGAACGATATCGACAAAGAAGACGTGGCACCTCTCATACAAACCAATTTTTAAATATTAAACGATCGAATCCATTCGATACCAAACTTGATATTGCTAACGCATCTCTTCATATAGGCTAAAGATAGATTAGCTAAAAATATTGTTCGCCAAATTTCACTACATTAAATTAAAATTCATTTTTATTCTTTTAATTGATAGGCGCGATAATCTCTAAAGCAATTTCAGCTGAGCTTAGCATACCGAGTCCGCCCATTCTTCCTCTGGCTATTCGACGCCAGGTGGATACACCAAAAGAAACCAGGTCCTGCTCCATCTCATCTTTTCAATGCAGATAAAGTCCTCTGCTTCTTCTTCCTCTGCTATCAATAGCTGGTACTGCATCGACTACTTTCAAAGCCGATGCGTTTTTGTAAATTAATTCGGACGACATGACATAGCCAATGAAGCCGCTGGATCTGCACTATAACGCAAATCAGTCTTCGCCGGCGATACTCGCCGTCGTGAATATGCAAGGGCTTAAAAACTTTCCACAGAATCTTTCTCTCATGGAATCTTTCTATATGGAGTATAGTCTTCGTCCAAGCTTTGTGTAATTGTATACGCACTTGTATAAAATAACCGGTGACCACTGAGTGACTTTGTGGAGCGCGCACTCATGATATTTCAATTTATTTGATATAATGAAGGCCTCTTTTTATATTCTACTTTTTCAAAAGGCATACTTTTCAACGCAGTGAAAATTAAACAAAAAAAGTCATCATAATCTGATCTTTATGTAACAGAAGGACTAATATATGGAAAATAAATACATCTTTTAATTGAGTTCTGATACTAGCTCAAATTTACAAACCAGTAAATGAGCTCACAAAAAATCTCAGGTATCACTCTTACTATCCTCGGTTCCCTCACTCTGTCTAAGCCAATCAAAGGGGTACGTAAGGAACACTAAGCGTTTACGGAAATAAATCTCTCTGAATACTCCTCACTACGAAGTAGCAATAAGTCATTGAATATTAGAGCAGATGCATGATACAAATCCAGCAGAAAATGTTGTTCAAAAGAAAAATTTGTTCAAATTTACCGACTGAGCTACCAAGTTATTATGGATACTCTTCCACACGTATTGGAATCGTTCAGCGTTGTTTCATCTAAATTCCGGACTGGATCAAACAATGATGAGTTGAATCCCCTTAAGAGCTTTAAAGGCTAAAGTGGCCTCATACTGACAGTTCTTAAGAAGCTCGCAAATTTATTCACACCTCGAGATAGGCAAACCCATATCCCGTGGAGAAAAGTTGTCTTCCATCTGGGGAATGCACCGGCGTTGAAGTTTGTTGTTGTTAAGGCGTAATGCTATTACGCTCACTCATTTAACATATTCTTTAGATCTATCTCTCCTGCGACTATTTTCTTATATAAAAAACCTGACCTAATAATTCATTCTCCTACAAAAACTGCATAAATCAAAGTTTCGAAATTTGTGCCAATTAAAAAAAATAGTAATAAAAAAATTCATGGTTTTAATCAGAATTCTTAGAAAAAATATTAATTACATGGTTTTATACACTTTGGTGCAACAGGGTGCAAGTTTCAAGTGCCTCGAAATGTGCGTTGATTTGTGAAAATTTCTTTTTCCGGTTTTCCTTATACATATATAAAAAAAATCCAGTATGCGTTATATGGAGAAAATACTGGAGACTGCTAGCAAAAAAACCACAAAAATTAAAAAAATGTTGAAATATGAAGGTAATTTTTGTACCCTGCATTTTGCTTTAGCAAAATTCAATGGGCTTTAAAACTGCATGCCCAAATTTTCGTAAATATTCTTGTCAAAAAGTCTTAAGTTATAATGAAAATTTGTTGAATTTTTGCTTCAATTTGTTAAACGTTTGAAACTCGAATTAAAACGGGTTTTGAAGCGGAATGTATTACACACAGTTATTTTACTTAGACTACATTGCTCACCTCAATTTCATTGTTATGACTTGTCTCGGGTTTTCTAATTTGACGTTGCTTTAAGTTTTTCTAAACTAGTGCCAACAAATTGGAGCATAGAAAATAAAATAAATTGATTAACATTTCACATTTTGCTTCTGGCTCCCGTCTAGGATATAAATCAAATTTTTCTTCTTGTCACTTTAACTTTATTTTACAACTTAATTTTCAATAACCACACATAGAGTTTGCCTTTTACAATCGAAAAGTGTCAATTGAATTTATTGAGGCAGTTTTTGATTATTGCCCATAATTGCACCACGAATTAATTGCTATTGCCTTTTCAAACAGCATCAACGTACAGCCGCCATACAGCTTTGCTCAATTAGTTAGTAGCACAATTGGGAATATTGACCACTTTTTACTACAAGCTGTGTGTCGGGCATTGTGATTTAGATTCAGTTTAATTTATGAAGATATTTTAAAAGTTTATTATATTTTTCTAATAACACTGTGCTCAGATTTGCAACGCTTTTTTTCAAAATGTTTGATAGTCGATCTTCCTTAATGGGTCTCAGGTCACTAAAAGCTCATTTGGGCACAAATTAATGTGAAGCAACATCATATTTGAGGGTGATTCAATCCCGATGATTTTGAAAAATCACTGACCTTTTATTAGAAAAAGTCTTGTGGAAAATTTTAGCAGAATGGCTTTAAAATATATATAGATGACTCCAAAAAAGATAAATATTTATCAAAATTATTAAGCACAAATTAACAAAAAAAAAAAACTGGAAAAGGAAATAAAAATCACATTAAAATTATTCGAAATTTTTTTTACATTAAGGTCTAAATGGTCTTCGATTACAAAATTTATAACGTAAGGTTGTTTCGTGACATTTTCAGCGGCCGCAAGAGATATTTTCAAATACCGTTATCTCGAAAACCAGAACCGATCTGACGAAACGCAGGACGCCATTGAATTTAGAACGTCTCGGTTGAGTGAGATTGCCTATCAAAACTTGTGCCCAAATTTGGAATTGTACAGACCTTAGCTTCTTGGTCTAAACTGGGATCTGTTTCTATGAAACCAACAATTTAAATTAATTAATAAAAAAAAAAAAATGTTTCTCCAAGGTTAACATATACACGTACTTAGTCACTTATTTTTAATATTCTTTGGAATGGCCTTGTAGGCCATCGCATCCTTTGCTATCAGACCTATTAATCTACCGATCTAACGATTCGAATAACCACACATGAATTTTTTTCGCAAATGCTCGCAGAGATTCCCACAGTCTTCAGGTCAGTACTAACAACATAAAGGCCAGACCAACAATGCACTTCACTTTTTCTATCATTCATTATTTTGTTGATCGTGCGGTTTGCATCGGATAGCTGCATTATACCATTTTAGCAACCATTTCTCGAAACTATGCTGAAAGTTGTCCTCTGCCATATACTTTGCGATCGGTGTAGCTTTCATTTAAGAGCATCGATTGATTAAAATCTTTTTCTCTTAATGCAGATTACACCTTGGGAAACAGATGGAAGTCACACGGTGCTAGATCCGGCGAATAAAGCAGATGGTCTAACGCTAGATTGTTGTACTTGTATTAGAAATGTCTTTCCAGTCAATGAGGAATGGGGTGACGATTTGTCTTGTTGAAGCACGCGTGACTTGTTCTGCCACAATTCGGACTATTTTCTCTCAATTCTTTCACGGAGTTCAGCAAGAAAATGAAGTTAGTAATGCATACTGGTAGTTTTGCCTGCAGGAAGCTGGAGATGGTGCTTTTAAAAACCGCCTTTAAAGTGACCTCTTCTAGTGCATCGACTACTGCTTCATTTCAGGATTTTTAGCAAAAAGAGAGAGATTCGTTATTTGCTTCTGTGGATTCACTCCCTAAGATGAAATAAATGAAGTTAATCACCTCCATTAATACCTGTTTTTTCCGTAAAATTCTAAAAAAAAAATTCGGCCGCCATAGCCAAATGGGTTGACTACCATTCAGAAGTGCGTAGGTTCAAATCTCCGTGCACGAAACACTAAATTGATAGAAAAAGTTTTTTCTATTAGCGGTCTCCCCTCGGCAGGCAATAGCAAACCTCCGAGTGTATTTCTGCCATGAAAAAGCTCCTCATAAAAAACATTTACCGTTTGAGAGGGACACCACCAGTAGGAGTAGGAGGTCGGCCAACAACCCAAAAAAGGATGGCTACATGTTGAAAGATCGGACGGCTATTAACGTTAAGTGTGGGTTATTTTCAATGCCATCTAATATAAAAGTACAAATATTTTTGCAAGATTCCTCTGTTCATTATATTTTGACTTGATATTAATGGAAAAAATTCAAGCAAACATAACTGACGGTAAATTGCATATGTGTTAAGCGAAAGTGTTTAGTTCAACTTACAATATGCCAGTAGAGGCCTCTAAGATGCGTTAGTATTTATTTCCAAAACTTGACCTGAGCTTGCATGGCGCTATTAAGTAGTTGACCACAGCTGTATGGAATTACTACATATAAGCACTCGTCTAACAACTAACAACTCAACAGTTAAGCAAATTCAATTCAATCAAGACGCTACCACCACCGACACGTCAGGCACTCCAACAAATATTTTTTTAATTCACTTGTTTGCTTTTAGCGCTTAATTATGTGTCAGCGAAGTAGCAAGGAGGAATTAAAATGTGAAAAAAAAAAATTAAATAAAAATAATTCATGCGAGCAAAGAAACAGCAAATATGTGTGAAATAATGTGGCAACAACACGTTCGCGCGCACACAATTAAAATTTTGCTCGATTAAATCATTAAACGGTTAGTTAGGGGCAGTTTTTATTTTTGTAAATTTTTCGCAACCAAGTTAATTTTGATTAAGCAATTTTTCGTGGCAGCGAAAAAGGAATTTATTTAATAAAGAAATTAAATTGTTGGAAAATTTACATTAATAAACATTGCGAAAAAAAAGATTATTTGCAATAAATGCACAAACACATAATCAACACATGCGGGCAGTGACATCATTCCTGCAGTGTGCTGATTTTATTGTTGCAATCGGTTGTTGCCTCAGTGATTGGATTGTTTGTATATAGATGGCAACGTACTGCATGCATACCCACTATTTACGAAGGTGGCTCAATAAGTACTTAAAAGCTAGAGCTAGTGGTGCCAGTAATTTGTTTGCCTAGGAGTATTTTTCAAAAGAACGCAGCCTAATTTTCTGACTGATCTGCCCACAAATAGTTTTGTCGTTGAAATAGGAAAACAAGTGTGAAATTCTTGGCCGCATTAGTCACTTTTCTAGAACCAGCGACCATTGGTTTACTCAATTTCGCGAAACGATCTGGAGGCCTAATAGCGGCCATCCTACGAGAATCCACTATGCAATCGGTGAGTGAAGCCACACGAACAGCTAACCCCTGCAGGCTCTTCGCATTCTTTGACAACTTCAAAGTAATATTTGGCGATATTCTATCACAATTTGAAGTAGTTTTTGCGCAATTTCGTTGCCGTAGACGAAATATGGATTCACCGAAATTGGTGTGCATCGCAAAGGCTGCAGCGGTCACTGGCGCATTTTATGCAGAACCTCGTGATCGATTCGTTGGGATTTTAGGGCAAAAACGTCGTACAAGTTTGCAATCGCAATGGCCAAAATTGGATATGGATTGATTACAAATCTCGTCCCTCAAGCACAGTCTCCATATACGAGTATAAACCAATTTCGGCTGTTTTATGTTTCGAAAAGTAGAGATGTAAACAGATTTGGAGCGAATGAATAGGTAAAAGTAGCTTGACACAAATTTCTATTTTCAAGGTCTTTAATATCGATGACATTCGAAGATCATCAAAAAATTGGAAAAAACTGTAGCTAAAAGGTATTCAGAAAGGCAGAAACTATTTTGAAAAATGAAGCATGGTTTGTTTTTTCTTTGTTTGTTGACAAGAAAATAGACACTTTTTTAAATTCGCTGCAATTTACTATTCGCTCTCGCACTAAACTGTCTGTGTGTCTACAAATATTGCAACTTTAAACTTTTCGCTATTATTCTCACTGTTCTGACTGTTGACGTGCACGACGCACTGTTGTCTATTCTAATTTTGCCAAAGGCATGAGAAAAATGCAACAACTTCAAAATGCTAATCGCATTGGAAGTGCTGGAAATTAGAGCGAAGTGCAGTGCAGTGCGCCTGTTTACGCAATTCTTTTGCACTTTTTGGCACGCAGTTTTTGTTTTAGTTTTTTTGCATTTTTTCATTTGGTGCCTGCGCACAGTGCTTGCCATTGTGTACTTTGGCTTCAACCTACATTGATTTTTATTTTTTTTCGGCCTGTTTTTTTTGCGATAACTTTTGGCTTGCATTAAATGGTGTGCATTTAAAAACGCATTAAAGCGTAAATGTTGCCTGTCAAGTGAGGAGCTTCTAAATTAAACACAATTTCAATGAGTTTTAAACATCGTTTGCCAGTTGCTTTTTGTTCGCACATAGCTTTGTATTTTTTCGCTCTCTGTCGGTTTTTCAATATAACCAACAAGCTTTGGTTAAAAACTTCATCCTATAATACATTTTTGTACTTTCAAACATGCATATATATGTATATGTATGTGTATATTTTGGTAGATGTGCCACAAGTACTTATACCCTGCTGGAAATTATCTTTATAGCCAACATTGTCTACCTAAGAGTAATTACTTATAGCCTTCGGTCGCTCTTTAGGAAACGGTGCTTACTAAATACTCTGCTTTGAAGAGATCAAATGCCTGTGAGTTCTGTAGATTAGATACTGCCACGTAGAGGATTTTGACTCAGAAAACTCAATGTTCGGCGACTAGGCCTGAAATTAAATTTAATAGGCACTATAATATGACTTTATGATTGGAAGCCCGGAAAAAGATGCAACTTCTGTAGAATCTAACTCATATGACCGAATACGTTTTACACAGCAATATTCTTACATGTTAAAACACCCAATTTTCTGTCAATTTACCAATTATTATCATTTTACCAATCATTGATGACAGGTGCTCTACCGATGACATATCATCTGTCGCTTTATAATCATATTTTGACTCAAAGTACTAATGTTAAGAAACTGACTTTTGTTTGAACTTGTAATTTTTAAAAGTCAACTGTGCATAAACAATTAAAAAATAGCATATAATTTTTGAACACGGCTAAGAATACGACTTTTGAAAAAAGTTTGGATGGTTTATTTGTATACAGGCCTCCAGCATATAAATATAAAAACTCGGGCATTCCACAGAAAATATTCACAATAATTTATAAATTTTCGGTTAATTCAAAGTTGAAAATTTTGGTACAGTCTTGTTTATATGAAATATTTTCGGTTGTTTTCAATATTACAATTTTTATTTTATTTTTATGATAAAATATACGTACTTAAAAAAAACGTTTTCTTTGCAAAAAAGTTTTTCCCAAATTTGTTTTGAAATTTTTAAAAAACACCACCTCTCAAATTTTTTGTTAATCTTTTCATTGATACCAGATACTGCGAGGGTCGTTTCAAAAGTCCATGCAAAGCCAGAGAAATGGCACTACTGGCGCATATCGATTTATGTTTAGTTAGTTGCATCTCTGGGAAGGAAATGGGTATAGTTGTATTTATAAGTATTTCTGTATAGTTGTATTTATAATATTTCTGAGTTAGTTGTATTTATAATATTTCTGAAGGCTCACTCTCTGCTAGTAAGTACGGTGTAGACCGGGTGCTAGTGAATGGGATTCGTTCGGAGCTGGCCCAAAGAATCCTCACGCTGCGACCCATGGTTAATAGAGGCTGCTCCCAAAGGCTGGGTGCTGTCTCCATTGCTCGGGCGCATGATGATCCAAGCATTTCAGACTGAAAGTAAACTGACAAAATATTCAAAAAATATTAATGTTTTTCAGACTTAATCCGTAAATGCTGAACATTTTGGTATAGATTTTTTAAAGACAAGTATGTTCGGTTGTTTTTGGCATGTATTTTTGTTCATATTTTATACTTTTTTTACTTTCAATTTTATATAAAAACAAAAAAATCTTTGGAAAAGAAGATACAGACGTTGTTGCAAGAGATTACTGAGCACAGTAATTAATGAAGAAATAAAAATAATAAAATATGAGAAGTGATGTTTTTCAAAAAATTATGAAACAAAATTTTGTCAACAAATTTGTTATAAAAAAATATTTTTCAAAGTATATTTTATAATAAAAAATTAAAAAACAAAAATTAAATGTTGAAGAAAATTTGTTTAAAAAAAATTGTGCCAAATTTTTTCACAGTGTGAACCGAATATATTTCACTTAAAAAAGAAATTTTAATGAAAAAATTTGGCAAAAATATTTTTTAAAGAAATTTTTTTCAAAGTAAATTTTATCATAAACAAATAAAAAAAAATGTTAATCTTGAGATTTTTTTTTTCTTTTTCGACAAGACCTAGTCTTGCGTTGATTTCGTTAATCTATTTGATTTCTGACAGGGTAAGTAATTAGAGTGTCGCTACCAGTCCTAAGTAGTGGTAGTGCTCAGTTATCCTTGATTGGGAACAACGCCTTCTTACTGCTTGACGAGCCATCTGTGTGTCACATTTTTCTGGCAGAAGGATCACACAGCTGGTTGAGGACTTCGCTAAATTTGGTGTGTCTGCGCTATTAGCAAGATTGCCCGCTTCCTCTTGCTGGCGCCACTGTTGCAATGAGTAACTGTGTCTTTTTCTTTTGTTTTTTGCTTGCTTTAGCAAATTATGTTGGAATAAACCGAAGATATTCCACTAAAAAAACTTTATCAAAATTGTGAACATTAAATTAATCACAAAACTATAATTTATTGTGAACATTTTCAGCGCAACACACAAGTTTTTTCTTTTCTCATGCCATATCGACATACATTCATATAAACATTTAACATATAGGTATGTGAGCATTAATACAGATGCTGTCTCCACAACAGAGTTTTCCAGCTGGGTATTTTAGCATGCACTCACATGTTCAAAAGCATTCGTTTTGTTTGTTTGTATGTATACATTTTGACATTTGAACTGCGCTTTTGCGTTTTACACACACTTTGCCACTTTTGTAAAATAGTTTGGTTGTATATGTATGTATGCACTGCACTTTATATGGCTATCGTTGCTTTTAATCGTCGACTTTGTGCTAATCAATTGACACATTTATTGGCGCATTTACTGTTGCGTATTTTTTTATTGTTTTTGTGCTCGCTTGATTTTGCTCAATTTTCAAAATTGCACTAGGACGGACCTATTCAAAACTTAGCTGGGCACTTACTCGTGCATATGTAAAAACATTTTAATTGCGGCTAAGCCTAGGCTCACTCACACTTTAAAGTATTTTACTAGAAAATACAGATAAAAAACAAAAAAATCTTTTCAAAAGTAAAGAAATGTGTATGCCTTTGATAGATTCAGCACTTAAAAAACCTACGTTGGAACAAATGAAGAATTATGATTTTTTTTAAAGTCCCGTCAAAATATATTGAATATGAAAAGATTCTACAAAATGGCTTTAAATCTATTAAATTTTCGTCAATAACCTCAAAAATTAGTGAATGAAAGACAAAGTGTCACGCAAAAAGTACGTAAAACTTTGAGAATGATTTTATAATTTCTTTGTTATTATTCTGTTCAACCAAATGAAGAGCGCGCAATATAAGCCGAATTGCTCCAAACAAAAACAAACAAAAAAAAACAACAAACAAAAAAAAAAAACACAAAAAAAAAAATATACAGGTTTTAGATCACCCTAATACCCGTTGAAATGTGCACCAAAAATTTCAGTTGCTTATTTGTTTATAAAATTTATTGAACACTCTTTGGGCATGAATTTACCTCACACTTTCTGAAAAATTATGTGATGGTATCTCAATTAAAAAGAAAAAAAAAAGTAATTTTACGTTGTCCGAAAAGCCGCTCAAATGAGTTTCTTGACAAAAAGTTCGCAATTAATGGTGAATGTTTGTACTTTGAGTACTAAAAATTAAAGTTGCACCAGATGCTGCTTATAACTACTTTGCTTATACACTTATTGGAGACCTTCATGGTAAGAGTTTTGCGATTTTATAAGGGCCTTAAATATTCAGTTTCTCACTGCATTTATGAGGGTACCACTTTTGAAATATAACTTCAATAAAAAGTAACAACTCAAAGGAAAATATTGCAATCCTGCAGCGCTTGCAGCAAAAATGTGTTATTTATAAAAATCGGCCAACAAAAGCTAAAGTTATGGCAAAAAAATTCATTTTTGTGGTTGTTAGGGTGGCCCAAAGAAAATACTCTTCATTAAGCTTCAAAAAGTGAAGATATGTCGTTAAAAAATGTGTTAAGATTTTTATGTCTGTAAACTTTTGAAATTTAGATTTTGTTGATACTTAGTACTTTTGTTTCATTTGGTGTTCAATTGAAGTGTGCCGAACGATTTTGCAAAATCTAACTTTTTTGCTAAGCAAACTTATGAGTAATAGTTTTTTAAGGATTTGTTTTTAAGAGAAAGAACTTTTGTTAAGAAGAATTGTAGAGAATCAATTAATTCAATTAATATATTATATATATATATATTTAGCGCGTACGCCCTCTTTGGGTGTTTGGTCGAGGTCCTCCTCCTATTTGTGGCGTGAACAGAACGGCAGAATCATGGCAGAAATACACCAACCCATTCGGCTACGGCGGCCGCCAAAGTAATATCGCTCAAAACAATGAGTGTCGGATAGGAGCGATGTCGAGTATTTGATGGTACAAAAATCGTATGTTGTTTTAAATGCTAGGGCTCTAATCTGAACCCTATTTGTAAAAATAAAGTTTGTAAAAACTAAGTTTGCGCTAAGTTACTGGAAAATCGCAGAAGAAGCGAGGAGTTCCGATAAAAAGGTGTTTAAATTGTGTCAGAACAAATGAAAAAGCTGGATCTGGAAGAAAACCTTTTTATATCTGATCGACAATGTCCAATTTCCAACGAAATAAGATTGTCAATTAGCAACCAAAAGTTAATCAAATAATTAGTTTAATAAAGAACTGTACATTGAAAAAAGTAGAGACGTATCGTAAACAAAACTTTTAGAAAATGTTGAACAGTGGAATATATACAGAAAATTAAGAAAAAAATATATGCAATAGCTATAAAAAAATGCAAAATATAACTACATCAAGACTATACTTATGAAAGCAAGATCCCAGGGAGAAATATGGAATGAAATAAAGAATCTGGTGGTCAAGCCACGCACGAGCAAAATAAAAGCAGTCTCTTTTGAAAAAATAGAATATAGTGATTATACGAAAATATAAAAAAAAATATTATTAGTATTTAGTGTCAAGTGAAAAGCTTATACAAAACTCAATAGAAAATATCAGATTCACCAATATCATAGAAAATATCATGCATCTCTATATATGGTGTTTGGCCAAGCTCTTCTTCGTTGTTTTTTTTTTTAAATTGAAAGACCTTCGCTTTTACGACGCCTTCGAACGGCAGATAATTTTTTATGAAAAGATTTTTCATGACAGTATTACTCCCGTAGATATCCGATTCTCTGCCGAGAGACGACCACTTTTAGACAATTTTTTCTATTATTTGGAGTTTCGAACTAGTCACCTTCCAACTATCTGGTCAGAGAACAATCCATCCGTTCACGGCGGTTGCCGAAAGTTATATTTAGTAATTTATATTTCTGGTTTTTATTTTAGTAAAAAATTTGCGAGATCATATTTAACGCTCTAGCTTGATTCATAATACTTTTTAACAGCAATAGGGGTGCGCTTATTTTTTGAATGGTAGAAAGTTTTTGAAGCACAATCACTGGCATTGCAAAGACTCATGAAATTGTGACATTTTTATTGACTGAGCAATTACACGCGTAATATGCGGTTGGAAATAAATTGGCACAAGTAAAAAAAAAAATAAAAAATAAAATGATTCACTAATAATTTACATATTTCACTGCAACGATAAGAATAAGAAGACTGAGTCTCTATATTGATGACTTGAGAGGAGAAGTACCTGATGCAATGAATCATGCAAAGAAAGATTTACTTATTTTTGTATTAACTGTGACAAGAATTTGAATCATTATTTGTTTGAGAAACAAAAAAAAAAACATAAAAAAGAAGAAATTAAAAATCCTTATCACCTCAAAGTTGAGAACATTTACATTTACATACATATGTATGTATTTCCATATGTATGTTTATATTTATAGGTTAGCGTAAAAATTTGCGAACGCATGTAATCCCTTCACTGATAGTAAAATTAATGATTAGTTACGTAAAATTTAACCTTTGCTTAGTTTTGATTAAAGCTGGCCTTCTCAGCTTTTGATGTTGTGTACAAAATACGACAGCTTAGAGCATCTTTATCAGCAGTTGTAACTATGTATGTAGGTGCGTATATATCTATATATGTAAATTAATAAATTAGCTTATTGTCAAACAAGATGTGAAGAAAAATTATGAAAAATGTCTGTAATAAATCTGCCACTTTAAGCGTCAATACACACGCAAGTAATCAATAACAATAGTAATACATACAGTTCGGCACATTTACATTGCACCATCGTCATTAACATAAAATATATACAAATGATGTTAATAGAAAAAAGTCACAGAAAAACAAAACACAGTGGAAAACAAAAGCAAGCATGGCTTTAAAGTAAAAACTGCTTTAGGTGTAAAGAAATCATGGCAAACTTCTGAACCTGTATATATGATATAAGTACAGTATCTGTCCAATGAATTACAATCGGTAGGAGTCTATTACAAAAAATTTTCATTATGAAAATTAAGAATTCCCTCACAAAGAATGGCTTACTGATTTTTCGTGATTAATTTTGTACTCCTTTAATATGCAGTACCTTAATATTTTTTTATTTAATCGTCTAAAAATTCAGTATTTCTAACAGCCTATAAAAAACCAAAATAATGCTAAAAAGTTCAATCAAAAATAAATGAAACCTCGAATTTATTTATTTAATTTAAATGAATGGAAAAAAATTAAACATTTCTTATAGTTTACAGGCAAACAATATTGGAGAATGCTTAGCATCTAGTTAAGCAATTAATTTAGTAACATTTTGAACATTCTCAAAGTTCTAGAAATTTGGCATAATTAGTTCTAACCATCCCTAATGCCCTGTGAATGCCTTGCCCTATGGAAGGACTGAATGTTAACTCTAGGCAAACCACTATTCGAGAGTCTCGAATCGCTGTCTGGCTTAGATTTCAACAACCTAATAAGGTTCCTAAACCGCTCAGACTGGATATAGTCTTGTTGTAAATAACTGTTAAACAAGTTGGTAACGAGGATGTGGCAACAAAATGGTGCGGAAGCCCTAGTTGGATTCTGGATGAATCACCACTCTAACCAACCAACCATCCCTAACCAGAAAATATCATAATTCCGTACGCTTCGCTGAATTATTATTATTAATATTTTTTATTTTTACATTGCAACTACTTAACAATAAGTAAACTAATACACAATTTTCTATGGGTTTCGTATAATACAATCACATTAGACGGTGCTTTGCACAGGACTACAAGACTTGCAAAGGAATTGATGATTGCATTAGATGGTGCATATTCTTTCGTTTCAAACTTTCAAACCAGGGCTGAGGCTTTGCTGTTGCCATGATGAGATAGCCAATTCATTTGAGATAGGACATTTTTTCTTATTACGACTGCAACTGATTCCACGCAGAGATTGGGTGCAGGGTTGCTGATGCGTACATACTAAGCCGCGTTAGTAGCGCATTGTAAGACTTTATTCTGGAACCTTTGGATTTGAAGTATGTTGCTGGAGCTTGAGCAACCCCATAGTGGGATCTCATACGTCTATGTTGGTTTTAGTGTTTGCTTGTAGATAAGTATTTTATTGCAAGTGGATAAAGCGGATCAATTACCCATGAGCCAATAAATACATGTTTCTGAATTTAATATGCAGTTCCTCGCTTTTTTCTTTACGTGAGCATTCAATCTGAGTTTAGTGTCAAGAGTCACCGTGTTATGATATGGGACTTGCACTCCATTTATGTATAGTGGAAAATACCTCAGATTTTGTTTCATTTAATTTTTTGCGCCAAGTAAGTGTCTGCTGAATTATTGAAATAAATTTTCTTGAGTTGTGATGGGGAGTAAATTGCCCCACTTGTCAAATCGAGCGCGAAAGTAGAGGGACTATTCTAATATCTAGTGTTTTTATATTAATGAAGAAACAACTACCTTTATAGGATGAATTGGATTATAAGAAAAAGTTTTCTCTAATAGCTATCGCCCCTCGGCAATAGCAAACCTCGGCAATAGCAAACCTCCGAGTGTATTTCTGCCATGAAAAAGCTCCTTGTAAAAACCAAAAAAGCTGATTCTTCTTCATTTTGGTGTTTCACGGAGATTCGTATCTACGTTCTCTCCGAATTCCAAATGGAAGTCACGCACCAACCTATACGGCTAGGGTGGCATATTCCAGCTTCAAAGCCCACAAGGGAGGTATAAAGTATAAGATGAAATAAAACTCAATGTTTAGTTTAAAATTGATGATTGTGAGAGTACCAAATTCTCTCACTCGGAATAGCTAATGATTTCTCTAATTTCATATGAGTTTTTTTTAAGTTATAAATAGTAAATTTTTGAACTCAAACGGTGTGCTATACAAAATATTACTTTCTTTTCTAGAATGAAATGACATTTCATTATATGCCGATATTACGAAAATATTTTCACACACCCTATGGAAATGTTTTGTATACCCTTTATTAATGGAAAAACACAAATTCAACATTTACATAAATAATATATGTAATAAAGGGTGTTTCAAAAGTGACACCTAGCCGTCAGTACTGAAACTCACCACGTTCTGTTGAGAATATTGCGGCTGTAGCGCAAAGTGTTGCTGAGTAGCTTTCTATATCGGAATCGCGACAATCTCTACTTCGAATTCATGGTTCGACTGTTTGGTGGATTTAAATAATGCATTTTTCACACAGAATTATTAAGGGGGTAGTATGGTTAATTCGGTGTAAAACAAGCATATTTTTCGAAATTTTTTTTGTTGACACAGTTGATTTATTCAAAATTTTAAAATTACTTCATTATAAAGTCATATTTAAAGAATATTGTGTGAAATTTTCATTGATTTTTATGAAGAAATGAGTTGGTGGCAGCGAATCTTCGCGGACGTCTCATAAAAAAGTTGTCCCTCAGAACTCATTACTGGATCAACTAAAATCAAAAAACCAAATTGATTTCATCAGCTAATAAAGTTTCGCAGGTAACAACGTCGAATTTTTTTTTTTTTTTTTTAATTTTTTAAAGCGCTTTGAAGTCAAAACACCGATTTTTCATAAAAAAAACTTGAAAACTTTGTTGTTTTAAAATATGACAAAATTAAAAAAAAAAACTCGACGTCATTACCTCGTGAATAAAGTAAAGAAACAAAAAAACCAAATTTGAAAAGAATCGGTGCAGTAGATATGAATCTGCAGTGGACACCGACCGTAAAAAAGGCAAGTGTGAGAAAAACGCGTTTAAAGATTTTCGGCAGCGTGAAATCCGGTTGGAGAGGCAGACACTTAATCCTTTGTGTCATTGTCAATTTTACTCTAATGCACTTCAAACTTTCACACAATAATCTTAAGATGTTATAGAATAATTTAAAAAAAAAAAAAAAAATGAAAACAAAAAAAAAATACCATACTACCCCCTTAAGAGCCGTATTTTGAAAGAAAAAAAGTAGTGAAACCTGAAAAAACCTTAATTTTTTCTTTTGAAAGACCTTTTATAATAGAATAAATGAAATCGAACGATTTACTTCCATTCTTTATAACAGTTAAAAATTTCTTATAAGTACACAAATAAAGAAAAACTAGCTGAACAACGCTCACCCTAACTTTTTGTAGAGGATAGAAAAAGCCACACATTCGCCTGGTTAGAGTACAACTGGAGAAAAGTAGACGAATATTTGACAGCTCCCACATGAAGCGGAATAAATGCGACATTATTGCGATTAGAAAAAAATACGTAAAAGCTATAATTTCGAACTTTGATGAAATCTTTCAACGTAGATCCAAAAATTCCGAGCGAATTCCCTGCAAAATTATTTTATATTTTAAAAGCCCAGCCTCTGTACTCATATTCACTACTTTTATAAGAAACGCTTACCGTTCGTTATTCGCGGGTCATATACTGTATTTACAAACATACATACATACATGCATACATACATACCCACATATATGCTATATATGCATGTATATGCGAGAGCAACCACGTTACCGGCAATTTTATTTACATTCATCTATTTTTTCCACAAAAATTATAATATGACGTAATGTCGTCATAGCTACGGCGTAAACAACAACAAAAATTGTTAAATTTTATTATTATTGTTTAAACTGAGCATAAGCAATACAATAACAATAACAACATAGACCTACATACATACGTGCATATGCGTTACAAAGTGTGCGGCTGACTACGTTGGCTAAGTGAAAATTCAAATTAGCATTGAAGGTCTGCTGCTGGTCGCGCCTGACTGCTTGTTTGGCAGCTGCAAAAAGTTGCCCAGTTGGTTGGTTAGTTGAGTGGAGAGACGAAGAGAAAGAATTGCTAGAGCAGGGTATTTTATCATTATACCCGACCGTATTAGAGCACAAGGGTATTATAACTTTGTTCACATTACGGCTGTATGTAAAAGCGTAAAGGAATCGAGATAGATATAGACATATACCCATGTATGTATGCATGTATATATGCACCAAAAGACTCGAGCCAAAATTAAAACATTTCAATGAAATTTGGTACACATATGTATTACTCTTTGTCCAAAGTAGGGTGATATTGAGGCGAAATCGGTGAATAACTACTTCGGAATAAGGCACATTTCAAAAAAAAAAAAAAAAGTAAATAAATAAATAAATGTGATATCTCTATTAAAATAATAATAGTGAAATTACTCACATTCAATACAAATAATGATCCCATGAAAATGAATATGATGAAAGAAACATTTTAGAAAATAGATCAGACATAATAAGTAGAGAGATCGGACAAAAGTCGCATTCACTTTTCCTATGCGATTCGTAAATCCAATTGATGTTACAAGCTGTTTTTGCGAAAATTGACATTACTTCATATAAGATACGATTCTATTAAAAATTTACAGCATTGGTCAATAGCCACGCCGTTAGCGAAAGTTCTTTGAATCTCACTGTCTATGAGTTTCTTGGATTTCAGAAATTAGCATCCAGGTTAGTCAAATAAAATTTTATTAAAATGTACTTAAGGTCCGGACAGTGGTTAGCACTTCCTTACATGTTGTTAAATAACTGCGGGTGGTCTAAATACAGGCATATTTTCGAATCATATGTTATTTTGACGCTGACTGGTTTTTTCACTTAAAATTTTGATAGCTAGTCAGTTGAAACTCTCCGCGAAGCTCAAATTAGTCATTTCATGCAGAAAATATTGCCATCTATTTTCATTGAGGAGTTTCGCATAAGATCTCATTTGCATTTTGATCTCAACGGTTGTGCCGAAAAACAAAAAAGGCTCATCTGTAGGCGGAGTAAAAGCAGATTGCTATGGATTTTGGTACCTGAGTTTAATTTTCATTTTTATTTAAACTGCGATGAGACGTCATTTCATTTACAAAGTTTTGTGCGCTGAAAGACATCAACGTGTACGATCTTTTGTTTCAATAGGATGTCAAATCGTGTCCCACATTAATGTCATTATTTACGATGAAATCATGCACTTTTTAATATATTTTTAGTTTGCGGCCATTCAAAAAAATGGGGCAAACATTTTACAGCATTTGGGTGTGTTTCAGTAAAATCAATCGGAGTTCTTTGTTTCAGATTTACAAAGATGATGTAATAACTAAAGACATTGGCGATTCTAAGCTGGTATATCGAATTAATTAAAAAAGAAAAAATGACGCCATAAGCTTAACAACAAAAAAAAAATGTTTTTTAATGAAGGGTGAAATATAATAATGGTAAAATAATACACAAAAAAAAAATAGGTTACACTACACATTTTTTACTCTTGCCGCTTAGGAGTGGCTTTCCATACGTTTACTCCTCTAATAGTTGAAATATTTTTTTAAAAACCCAGAGAATGTGCTAAGACTGCAGGCTGATCTTAATGAACTCGCTTCTTGGTGTACATATTCATATATATATTAATTCCTATTATTCCACGGGGAAGCATAGGACCACAGCAAGTTTTCTCCAAGCGCCAACATCATGATTTTGCCCCAGCTTTTTCTGCTTCTAGTTATGTCTGCTTCCAAGCTCCTTCTCCAGGTTTGCACGGGTCTGACTCTGTGCATGTATCTCTTTAAATAAAAAAAAAATGCAAGTCTCTATTGTAAATCACGTGATATTCTATGTATAATCGTCATATTAAATCTCTAATAATGTACTCCAATCTGTGGATGACACCAAAGACCTTGTAGTAATTTTTAACTAAAATTTTTCTTTTATATTATCAAAAACTCATACTTGATCTTGTGCTTTGTTATACGTAATATTGAGTAGTCGAAAAAGTCTTTTCGTAGTTCTAATCAAACTTCAACTCATTTTTTTTATATTTATTATGAACTTTATTAAACCAAATATGTACCGTTTCGGTCGACCACCTTTTGCCATTTTTCTTCTAGAGACATTATTCCATCAGTGTAAAAGTTTTGCGGTTTCTAGGCGAAAAACTGCGACAAGTAATTTTCACAGGCTTCTCTTGAAGCCAACTTTACTCCATTAAGGGAGTTCTGCATTGACCGAAACAAATGGTAGTCCGATGGTGCAAGGTCAGGGCTATTTGGTGGATGCATCAAAACTTCACAGCCAAGCTCTCCCAGTTTTTGTCGAGCCATCAAAGATGTGTGTGGCCTAGCGTTGTCCTGATGGAAGACGACGCCCTTTCTGCTGATCAGTTCTGGCCGTTTTTTTCGATTGCTTGCTTCAATCTCATCAGTTGTTGACAGTAAAGTGTAGAATAATCGTTCGAGCAGGCTGGAGCAGCTCATAAATGATGATTCCTTTCCAATCCCACCAAACACACAGCATAACCTTTCGAGGCGTCAATCCTGTCTTTGCGACCATTTGTTGAGCTTCACTACCCTTGCACCATGATCTTTTTCGCACATTATTGTCGTATTTGATCCACTTTTCGTCTCCTGTTACCATTCGCTTCAGAAATGGTTCGATTTCACAATTCATGTGGTACCCAAACATCGAGCTTCTTTTTGTAACCAGCCTTTTTTAAATAGTTCAAAACCGTTTGATGATGAATGTTTAGGTCTTGGCGATGCCATGGCAGCTTATGTGATGGTTCTGGTCAATCTTTTCCATAATTTCATCGACTTTTTCAACGATAGGTCAACCGGAGCGAAGTGCATCTTTCACATCGAAATTTCCAGAACGGAAGCGAACGAACCATTATTGTCCTACACGAACTGATACAGCATCGTCTCCGTAAACTTCACAAATTTCATTGGTGGCTTGCGTGGCATTCTTCCCTTTTTTATACAAAAATTTCAAAATATAGCGAATTTCTTCATTATTTTCACTCATTTTTGAACAGCTATAACTTTTTTTCAACTTCTACGAATTTAATTTTTTTTTTTTGGTTAAATGAAGCTTCAAATGTCACCTTTCTAACACCATATGATTGACACAATGTGGTTGGTAGCACTGGAGATAGATGACTCTAACGACATCTATTCACAAAATACGAAAAGACTTTTTCGACTACCCAATAGTTCAAACTTCTGAGATCGTTACCTTGGTTCATATCTTGGTTGGAATATGCTTCATTTATTTGGACACGGATACAAAAGATGTTTTCTAAATTTGCCTTAAGATCTTAACATTTTTCTGACTCATTTCCCTTTTATAGCTCCCGTTGTTATTAATTGGATTAAAGTCGTTCGAGTGCAGAAGGTCGATTTTTTCGATTTCTTTTGCATTTAATTCAATTTAAGGTGACCTGATTGTGCGTTTTTTTACCTTTCTTACCCTTTATTAAGCTCTTCCCCTCTTTATCTCAAGATATTCAAAAATAATTTCGAGTCCAAGTTTGCGCGAATTTATCAAATCACTCGATTTTACAATTACTAAAAATCAATTATCTTCTTTGTTCCATCATTTAATTCACTAATACATATAATCGTTATTGTTTTGATCAAGTTTTATTGTAGTTCCAGCTCGTTTTATTTGTAGTTTCATTAATAAATGGTTTGTATTAGCACTAAGTCAATAGTCCGCCAGAACTTTTGCATTCTTTAATAAATAAATACAAATTTGCTTGTTCCATTGCTATAGGATGCATTTTATTTAGTTGGCAACTCTATACCATAGGAGCGCGTGTGTGCACTTGACTTTCAACACTTCTTCTGGTTAATGATATGCACATTGAAAATGCGGTAGACGCTGTTAAACAGCTCAGCCATGCTATTGCGGCTGCTTTGTTTACAATTTTATTTTGGAAATGTAAGTTGCAAGTGTTGAGTTTCACCAAAAGCTTGTTATTTTCCGCTCGGCGCTCCAATCTGAACATGGTTTTGTTTCGCGAAATGCGTGCCCCCATATGTGAACATTATTGTCATTCTAGGCATACATACGTACGCATACATACATATGCGTATGTGGGTAGAAAATAACGTTTCTCGAGTTATGCATGCACTCATGCACTAATGAATGACAACCAAACGAGAAATAAAAAATAAAATGCAATAACAATTTTAGTCATATCGTAAGGCAAGCCATAACTTTTTTCATTGGGCTGCTTTAGTGGGTTAGAAAGCCGCAAAGCAAAGAACTACTGATTGAAGAGTTGATAACTGTTCCAAAAATACAATTTGTTGTGTTCTAATTGTAAAAAGAGTCGACTTCAACTCCGACTTGCACTATTTTCTAGGCTTGCGGCTTTATTGAGCCACGCATGCCTACTCGCTGCCAGTTTTCAGCACGTTTCTTTGGACACATTAATGGGTGCTGCTACCACATATATACTCGTATATATATATACACATATATATGGTTGCATGTAGGTACACATACAATATTTTTCCGCTCATATTTCTTCTAAGCTAATAATTTTGTTACTCCCAAATATGCATACATGGGCGAGTATATGATGCTTGGTGGCTTAATTTCTTGAGTTTCTGCGTTTTATGCGCTGTATATGAGTATCTATACTTACATACATATATATGTAAATGTATATAATTAGTGCTTTAACCCTTTGCTATATGTTTTAGCCGAGCTTCTGCTCCAATTCATGATGTGCGTCTTCATGTTTTCCACATTTTTATGCCGCCTTTGAACTTCGGCTCGTTTTTATGGCACAAATACACGCGCAGGCTTGGTTTTTCCTCCTGAGGCCGACCATTATTAGAAAAAAACGTTTTCTATCTCATGCTCACAGTGAGGTTCGAACCCGGGCTCTACCGAATGGTTGTTGTGCGCAAACCGTTCGGCTATGGCGGTTGCGTTTATACGAGAATATTAACGCAAAAAAAAATCAAAAAAGCAATTCTGGCATTAGTTTCCGGGCGCCTCTCAACATGCACCGCTAATTATGTATCCACCAGCAGCCAACTATAATATGATGATGACTTTGCTAGCGTCCATTAACTGATAGAAAGAGTATTACCATATGTAGATGGGGTGGCTGTATGGAAGAAGGGGAAAAGCGTATTACGAGCATACATTTTTTTCCAAATATTCCTATTATAGTTAAGTGAAATTTTATGATTGCTACTGAGTATGCGTTTGCGTTTTTTTTTTGTGGTTTGGGCGCTTTTGTGCTTATACTGAGCACACAACTTGTGGCTTGTGCGTATTTATGAGCACAAAAGTACTTATTACTTAATTGCATGTACGTGTGGTTTTATGAAACTATGGGTGCCCCAAAATAGGCTGAGTGGTTGGTTAAATAAATGCCAATGCAGACATGCTTACTTCAATTATGAATTAAATAGATAAAATAAAAATAATGAAAGTGTAATTAAAAAATTTAAAAAAGTAACATTAAATGCTAATGGAAAAGCAATTTTTTTCTATGTAATAAAATATGTTTTCATCAACTTGAAATATGTTTGACTTTCCCTATTAAAATACGTGCAAGTAAGAGCGCACGAGGGTGGCAATACTAACGCTGAGCTACAACCTGTGTAGCTGAATTTTTTCATGGAAAATTTTAACTAGAACAAAGGTTTTTTGTGTGCTTTTTCTAAATTGTGCTATTGTCAGAACTTTGTGTTCGGGTTAAATGTTAGGCAAATGCTGTTTTAGAAAAAACTTGTTAAGGTACAGGGTGGGCCAAATAAGACCTTCTAATGACTAAAGACTTTTGTCTAGCAGTATGCGCAGTTTCTCCATCTTGTTGACACCACAAATTAGGATACTGCTCCGCCATTGGCCGCAGAAAGTTTTCAATCAATGTTCTGTAAGAAGCTCCTGAAATCGATTCCGGGGTTTCATCCTCATTTTCGAAGAAATATGGACCGATAACTCTAGTGGCCATAATACCGTACCAAACAGTACATTTAGATGGGTGCAACTGATGTTGGTGTGTTGCCCTTGGATTTTCAGAGCCCCACAATCTACAGTTTTGTTTGTTGACATAACCATTTAAATGGAAATGCGCTTCATCCGATATTTACGCTGCGTTAACACAATTGATCGTTGACAAGAATAGAAAAACTCGATAGTTTTAACCGGTTGTGTTGTTCTGTAGGGTTCCATAATAAATTTCCAACAATTCAATTATAACCTACAAAAAGAGAAAAATAAATATGTCAAAAAATAAAAAAGTTATTAGTGCTTAACATTAGTAGGTCTTTTTTGGCCCACCCTTTGACACAGTTCCTCGTAATATGATTTTTTATAAATTAGCACGTATCGTCCGCTCTAGCCATATAATTCAGATTATGCGTCTTATTTACTGCGACACTATAAATTAGGTCCGTTAAACGGGGCGCCCTTTGACCCTTTTCTCGTTAATCAAGGTGTACGGCAAGGTTGTTTGCTGAGACCTACCTTTTTTCCCTTAACTTCTTTAACGCTTTCCATAACCATTTTTCTTAATGTCCTAAGTGACAGTTTAAAATGCGGTATTAAAGTGTCTGATATAGCGGTCAAGGTACTGCTGTACGCTCACGATATTGTTTGGCTTAAAGATTTTGCGATAGATCTTCAAAAAATGATTGATGATCTTTACGCTTATGTACGCAGTGGATCTAAACGTAAGCCTGATTAAATCTAAAGTTATAGTTTTCAGAGAATGGACAAGAATTCCTGCTGACTGCTATTGGACGTACTGCAGTGTTCCCACTGAAATTGTCGATGAATATAAATATCTTGATAGTATGGTAAACTATGAACTTAGTGACATAAAAAATTTGTATAAAAAACTTTCTAAGGCAAAACTTGCAATAAATGATATGAGAGTGAAATACATAAGCAACCCGAAGATAAGTATTTCCAAAAAAATAAAAGTTTTCTACGCTGCACCCAGGTCGAAAATCTTTTATGGTCCTCAGATATGAGGAGTTGATAGATATGCGTCAGTAGAGAAACTTATCCAATTCGTTTTAAAAAAGTTAATCTTTTTACCTCTAAACATGCCAAACATGCTCCACCTAGAAACAGGATTGTTACCGCCATTTTTCAGTACTCTCTATACCCATATGACTTTTATTGCACGTTGCTTTAGTCTACCGACAAACAGACTCCCTCTCTTCTTATCTAGCGAAGCAGTAAGGCAGTGATTGCATTGGGTTAAGGACAGGCTAAAACATGCAATAGTGCAATTGTGTAAGGAATCCCATTTTTTCACCACGTCTATTAAGTGCAAGCTAGCCCTTTTTAAAAGATAATTTAATTCAGAAGGAGCTGCTAACTTTTGCTGAATGTGCCCAAAAGACTAATGTCTCATGATCTCTATCCACATTTGGCACCGCTATAATCATTTTATTTTAACGATGAGCTCTCGGCCGATGCTATAAGCTTGATTTTTAGTGCTAGAGTGCTTACTAAAGCTCAATACGAGAGTCTTTACTAAGACTAGTTGCCAGCTTGAACTGTTTGCAATTTAAATGTTGTTGATGATACGTTCCATTTCATCAGTGTGTGTCCTATTTTTTCCAATAACCTCGTAAAGTGTTTTGGTGAGAAAGTTTTGGTTTACGTAAGGTGTTAAATATCTTAAGGGGTTCCTCGTGGTCTAGATCTCGAAAATTTAGGGTATTTTCAGGAATTTGTTTTACAATAAAAAAAATCAAAAACGATATTTAAATTGTTTAGGCCTTTTATTCTTTTACATACAAAAATGAAAAAAAAAAAAAAATTGTTTTCTTTAATTTTCATAACTTTAATGATTTTAAAAATGGCACTGATGGACGATGTTGTCCACTTTGGCTCTTCTATTTATCTGAAAAACCAAAACCAAAAAAAAAAGTATTAATCAGTATGGCTGTAGCTATGCCCTGTAGTATAGGGTGGGCCATGTAAAATTTGCTTTTTGAATCGGCTATAAAAAAAACGAATCAATATTTTTTCAAACTTCTTTTTTTGGCCCATAAAACTTAACCATATACATACCAATAATCGTCATTACTTGCATGAGCAACTTCATGTACAAAAATTAGCAAAAAAGTTTGTTAAACATTTTTTATTTTGCAAAAAACAAAAAGTGCGAAATAGGTTTTTTACTCACAAATTCATTACTGGGCATTTAGCTCAATTGAAGTTTGAGGTTTCCTCTTGATTTGGAAAAAGTTAAACAAAAAAATACACTTTTTGAAATATTGAATTTCGAAAAAATTTCGCGCTTATTGTTTTTTTGCAAAATAAAAAATTTTCAACTACTTTTTTGCTATTGTTAGTTTCGAAATCGAAGAGCATGTCCCGAATAGCCCGGTTGAATTGAAATGGAAAGCATCAGCACATAGTCTAAATTCCACTAAATGTTGATGTGGTCTTATTTTATTCTTATTATTATTCTTGTACCTTTTTACGATTTGTATTTCCAAATACCACATGCACTAGTAGGTGTTCATTTTTTTTATATTTTCTGTTTTTAATATTTCCTATTTCATTTGTTTTCTTCACCATGTTCGCCTAAGTACATATGTACTCTCTGAACCACGAGGCATGCGTTGACAAATTACGCAATTCTCCATTTTACTCATTTTACTATTATACGTTCTTCCATTCAGCTTTTCCAAATTTACGTTCATATGTACATATGAAAGCTTGAATGGCTTGTGAGCGCGTATCGCTTCTACTTTTGTTCATTGATTCTTGTTGCGCATGCGTGGCGCGTTAACTGCAAGCATTTCACTGTAAATGCCATGTGCATACGAAATATGTATTTGTATATGTCCGTGTGCTTATGCTCAATAAATATGCATTTAAATTTACATATGTATATACATTGTACAAAATAAGCTTTTACTGCTACTGCGTATCATATGGGTCACTCATAAATTGCAGTAAAAACTCAACTTGGTTGGGTGCTTCATTCATTCAAATGTAAATTATATGCGTGTATGTATGTGCATGTACGGCCGCCGTAGCCAAACGGGTGGGTGCGTAGCTACCATTCGAAAGCGCGCAAGTTCGAATCTTCGTGCACGCAACAGCAAATTATGGAAAACGGTTTTTCTAATAGTGATCGCCCCTCGGCAGACAATAGCAAACCTGCGAGTGTATTTCTGCCATGCGAAGCTACTCATAAAAAACATCCACCATTCGGAAGGGCTTAAAACTGTAGTTCTATTTGTGAAATAACATCGAAACGCACAACACGAAATTACAGGAGAAGCTGAGCCAAATGTCTAACCAAGGTTAAGATCACCAATTATATACATACTTATGTATGTGTGTACATTAGGGTGTCCAGCCCATTCTTTATTCCTTTTGAGGCGAACTCATTTTTCATATTTTTATAGATTTGTTAAAATAGATTTAGAAGCTGCGGCGAGTCATTTTGATCTCACTGATTTTTTAGTTGATGTCCAAAAAGGTCCCTAAAGTAGCAGTAATGTCATTTTACAGACTTTGTTGGCTTTAAAAATTTTTTTTCATAAGAATTAGCGTAAGGTAACTTAAACATTTTTTGTTTTATTTTGATTTATATAATAAAGGGTGGTTAAATTTCAAGGCCCGATGTTGAATGTGAACCACACCTAAACGTCAACGACACCGTTGGACTTCTTTCTTTGAGGTTATTTGAAAGAAAAGGTGTACGTCGATAAGCCAGCAACAATTCAATAGCTAAAGGATGAGATGATTCGGCACATTAACGGCGTAAAACCTCAATTATGCCTCAGCGTCATCGAAAATTTGAAGCATCGGATGGAGGTGTGCTGCCATTCGGTCGATATTTTCTTCCATACGTAATTGAGCCTCACCAGTATTATCATAATAAGGAAAAATTACAATAATTTCCTAAAAAATTGTATTTTATTCAAAATCATCACCGGTTCTTGAAACTTAACCACCCTTTAGATAAGGAACTATTTGCATTTGGTCGTCTTTGGAGGTGTGCCGCCGAGGCCGCGACTGCCATTTTTGTTCTACACGTAATTGAGCCTTACCAATATTATCACAATAAGGAAAAGTGACAATAATTTCTTAAAAACATTGTATTTTATTCAAAATCAACACCGGCCCTTGAAACTTAACCACCCGTTATAAACAAAGATTGAGTTCCCCGCCTGACCGATGCGAGGAGCATAGTATGGATGTTGTATTTTAAACTTTCGGAGTCGTCCATATTGAAAGTTTTTATTTTCTCATATTCATTTATTCTTTCTTATATTGACAATAACTACTAATTAGAAAATAATTTTTAATTATTTAAATTTTAATTTCGTTTCGTGCTTCAGTTAATTAATTAGTTAAAATTTTATCAAAAAAAATTTTATTACAAAAAAAAGTAGCTCTTTAGTTTGCAATATTGGTATACAAGATAAAAATCTGCAAAACCATATTTTTTGACCCAAAATGACTCTTCGCAAACATTACAAAAAAAAAAACAAAAAAACAGTCAGAAATATGAAATTATTTTTTGGGATGAAAAAAAGAGAAATGAGGGTCTTGAACTGTATTTATATATATTTTTTTTATCGGTCACCCTAATATGCCTTCATATATGTACTTTTAACCAAATTTTGTCCGCTTTGTTACCTCTGCGCTTGTTTTATTGTTATTTGAGGTCATCGTAAGCAATAAATCACTGAAATTTCGGGTGGAGATGAAGTATTATTAAGCGGAACGAAATAAAGGGTTTTCCAATAAGAGGTGTTATTTTGATATTCAAAGAAAAATACAATTTTTTAATATAAATGATCGGATGTTTATATCATTACAAAGAGCAAGGTGTGCCGTTAATAGTGGAAAATAACATCAGGCAAATGACCACCACGATCACGCTTACGGGACAATATCCTTTTCATGAAATTTTTCATAACCAAATTGCAAAGTGACTGTCCTATGTCCTCGATAGCCTTACGAATTCCATATTTCAGGCCTTCAGTCGACCGTGGGCTGTTGGCATAGACCTTCTCTTTCAAGTGGTTCCAAAGAAAAAAGGCGCAAGGTGTTAAATCACCAATTGTGGTGACCTCTTCGAGAGATAGCACACTCCGGAAACTGTAACCGTAAAAGATCAATGGTTTCGTTGCTTGTGTGGCACATAGCGCCGTATTATTGAAAATAAACGTTGTCCAGATCAATACCATCCAATTCCGGCCATAAAAAATCGTTAATTATCTCTCGATAGCGCAATGCATTCACCAATAATACCTGTCATTGAAAAACCCTTTATATACTTCGCTCGGAATATACAAAACAAAAAAATAATTATAAAAATCCAAAAAGAAATACAAGAAGAAATACAAAGATTGCAATCGGTGCATAAAAATTTTTCATTCTGCGCAGTGACGTCACAACTTGGTGAAATAAATATCGGGAGCGGTTAAAAGTAAAATTTAACTTTAACTTTAAGCTTAACTAAAACTGGTGCATATTTATTTAATTAATTTGAGACATTTTTAAAAATTAAAAAAAGCTTAACCAAGAAAAGAAACCACAATTGTACGAACAGTAGTAAAAAAAGCGTCAGAGTGTATCTAGAGTTGAGTGGATACAATTCTGACGGCAAAACAAGGCGAGCTCTTAAATTTGCATACATTTGTAAGCAGAACTAACACTATTAATAAAATAAAAATTACACTATTTATAGATCTTATATTAATACCAAGGGATACGAATGCAGTTTTTTCTTTGCTTTCCATCGCGATACATTCAATCACCTTTGGTTTTCCACTTACTTTCCTCCTTTTCTTTTCATTTGTTTATTTGCTGCGTTGACGTCACGGGCCTGGAATGGCACAATCTTTTATTCTATCATTCTTGGTTGTGAGGGCACAGCGGAAGGAGCAGGACTGTTCACTAAGATACTGGGCAGTGTCGGTTGCGGAAATTCAATTTCCATACATTTATCTGGCAACTGAAAAAACCAATGCGAATTTAAGTTTACGCTTACAAGTGTTTTCAATAATTTACAAAGTTATCCCTGCACACATACACATATACATATATTTCAAGTATAAAATCCTTGTGTATCCTGCATCAACTCAAATCTGGATTCGCATTTCGACATCTTTTGGTTTGTTGCTACTGTTCATAGAATTAGAAACCGATAGTTAAGCCTTTTTAATATTAAAAAAAAAATCTCAAATTAAATCAATAAATACAAGTTTTAGTTAAAGTTTAACCACTTGCGATATGTATCTCACCAAATAAGATATATATTGTGACTTACTAAATCGAACAGCTGATTGAGAAACAGAAGTAGCGGTTCTGCGTAATTTGCAGTCTGTATTTTATCTTTCTTCACAAAAAAAAACCCAACATATTCTCAAAATATTAAATGCATAATTTATAACAACCAGCTGTTTCGAATTGGGCGTAGATACGCGTACTTGGATATGGAATGAAATAAATTTATTTAAATTCAAGAAAATTTGTTTTTAGCACGAGCTCCATGCTTTCGTATATATTTGTAATACAACTATGAGCGTGTGTTTATTGACTTTTTGGAAGATCATCTTAATAGAGCAGCTGTTGCAGATCTTTCAGATGCCATCAACGCATTTCCATTTATACCAAATATTAATGAGACACAGACTTTTGAATTTATATTTCAGATTCGATTTATTCGCAATAAATATGGCGAAAATTATATCTGATATAAAATTATATTGGGTTGGGGAAAAAGTAATGTCGTATTTTATAATATCAATTGAGCGCGACATTTAAACATATCTTGTGTTGTACTAATTGCATCGGGTCACACTAAACGGCGATTTCACAGTGTTGTGATCGTACGTTTCAGTCTTAAGTTATAGCGCGTCAAAAATGGAGTCCACCAAGCAAGAAATTCGTCATATTTTACGTTTTTACTACCTTAGAGGTAAAAATGCAACGAAGGCGGCGGCAAAAATTTGTAAAGTTTATGGGCCTGATACTGTAACGATTCGCACAGCACAGCGTTGATTCGATCGATTTCGTTCTGGTGTAGTAGATGTCGAAGATGCACCCTGTACTGGTAGGCCAATCGCCGTAGAGACTGATAAAATCGTTGAAATTATCCAAAGAGACCGGCATGTGAGCATTCGCTCGATTAGCCAGGAACTAGGTGTAGAACACAAAACCGTTTGGAACCATTTGCAGAAGATTGGATTCTAAAAAAAGCTGGATGTTTGGGCGCTACACGTGTTGATGCAAAAAAGCTCTTATACCGAATCCACGCTTGCGATTATCTGCTAAAACGGAACGAACTTGATCCATTTTTGAAGCGGATGGCGACTGGCGATGTTGTCATGTACGACAACGCCAAGCGAAAAAGATCGTGGTCGAGAAGCGGCGAGCCGACCCAAACCATCGCCAAGCTCGGAATGGCCAGACCTTTAATTCGGTCCTCTACTGCGAGCAACTTGACCGTTTGAAGCAGGCGATTGACCAGAAGCGGCCAGAATTGGTCAATAGGAATGGTGTTGTGTTCCACCAGGACAACGCTCGTCCTCACACATCTTTGATGACCCGTCAAAAGCTACGGGAGCTCGGATGGGATGTTCTATCGCACCCACCATATAGTCCGGACCTGTCACCAAGTGACTATCATCTCTTCCGGTCCATGCAAAACGCCCTTGGTGATACCAAATTGGCCTCAAAAGAGGTTTGCGAAAACTGGTTGTCAAATTTCGATCACAAATGCGACATTTCTTTTTCCCCAACCCAATATTAAAAACGTTTTGAATTCACAATTTATATATATTAATATATATACTATATATACTATATTTATGTATTTATATAAAATTATTATTTTTTATATAAAATTATTATTATTATATTTATATATTTAAATAAAATTTTGTACGGCGTAAAGCTACCCAATTCTTAAATTGTTATACTCTTAAAAAGTGGTAAGGATATAAGTGGCTATACTCCTTTTATCTGGCGAATTTCCAAGCTACTCGTATAAAGATAATTGAGCGTATAATTAAGTGTAGATATTTATAAAATTCGTGTTGCAGCGCTGAACTTTTCAGAGATTTTGCCTTTATAAAATTTCCGATGCCAGCTCTTGAGTTTAACAGTAGAAGAACACTTTAAACCTTTTTACTAGCCCAACATCTAAACCTTCTATGGACTATGTTAAAAAAGTTAAATTTCCAAGTGGATACCAGGAATTTCATTGTTGAAATGCACATATTTCTTGTCATCATATTCTTAACATCTGCTGTCATTTTGTGGCTTGACAACTGAATTTCATTTTACCGCCTAATTTGCCTGCGCGAAGGCAGCAATCCGATTTGCTTGCTGCCAATTTGAAAATGCAATGTTTAGACAGCAGTTGTTCACATTAGTAAACAGGACAGAGACTAAACAGAAATTTGTCAGTTGTTAAGTCACATTTAGGGGAAGATGTAAATGTGGGGTAAATGTGCTAACATTTGAAATTGAGTGAACTCAACTCTTGCCGAAGATATCAACCGCTCACATCCTGGAGCGGTATTGAGTGAACAAAGTGGTGGTGAAGCTACAGCAGTTTTATTACCACCTTAATGAAAGTTTGCCCAATTGACCCCAAGAGAAAGTGCATTTGATTGACCCACAAGTACACAGTAAAAAAATAAATAAATTTGAACGCATACAAATAACATCCTATACACGTAAATGAATGGGTTGATGTAGTAGTGACCAGTAGTGCCCAGTTTCGAATCTACGGACATTAAACATCAAATCATAGGAAGACTTTTTGCTAATAGCGGACGCCCTTCTGTTGGCAATGGAAACCTCCGTGTATTTGTATATGTATTTGCCATGTAAAAGCTTCTCATAAAGAAATATCTGACATATAGGAGCAGGAGCTGGGCCAAACACCCAACAATTGGTGTAAGCGACATACTCGTCCATATATTTATATACACACGTCGATATTGCCCAAATAATATTCCACAGGCTTTACATCTCACATAACCCAAAAACAGAAGAAATGAAAAAATACAGTGACAATTCCAAATTTTTATATAGCTTGCACGCTTGATCGCACTGAAAGGAAAATTTGCATACTTACAGTCTGTCCAAGGGAAGCATGAAAATTGAATTTTATGCTGTTGACTTGATTGATTTGGACATTGATGAATTTCGATGAGTTTTGACACGCTAGACCTTCAACACTACTGTTTATGCGCTCACACCAAAATAAAATTTGAAATATCTTGCTTAATTTCAGAAATGGGTTAAGGTTAGGAATGCAAACATAGACATAGAAATAACATAGACGAATATATTGAAATCGATTGCTTTGGGTATACATGAAATTTTTTATTAGGAGAAAAAATAGCTGCAGTTGTGTTATGCTAGATGAAAGAGAATTTTGCGTGCGTAACATCTCGAAAAAAAATCTAAATAATAAGCAAAAAGATGTTTCCGCTCGTACGTGAGCCGAGTTGTATACGAATTTTTAATAGTTTTGTAGTAGAGCTGCCAAACTATCGACTGTAGAGGCTCTGGATGGTTTTCGACAGTTGGTATATAGACTATCGATACCGTAAAATAATAACACAACTAATTACCTTGACTGTACGTCCATATATATTAAGTTGGAATGAAATCTGATTTAAATTTTTTTAAGAAAAAAGTGACAGCAAGGGTATTACGCTTCAAGCTTAATCGCCGGCTGTTCATAATCAACTCGCCTTGCTGAAAATTCAATCACACCCAACTGATGACGGGGGTATACAAAACAATTTTATGATAAAATAGCAGTGGCTATAATTGACAGATTCACATTAGAATTTTATATACTATATACATTCCAATAAAGAATCAGGCCAACATCTGTCTTACAAAAGTTGATTTGAATATGATGAAAAACTAAACAAATTTGGCACAGTATTAGTGAGTTTGGAGGCAGACGTTGTTTTTGTATGCATTAGAGTATACGGGTATGAAAATTGTTGACACAAATTTATTAATTTCGCTGATTTTAGACCAAGAGAAGAAAAAGAACAGAGATGTGTATTTTCCAAATATCTACGAGTCCACTTAATACATTTCTTTACACAAAACCATTACCATTAAATTGTATAATCTCTGCACGAAAGTCCATAACCGCCGAATTGGCTCACTTTTATTGGACTCACAAGCATAACTTGGTTCGCCTTTCTTCTATCTTTTCCTCATAGCCAGCAGGCATTATATACATCGCGATGCCCACGGAAGTGCCAATTGTGCCCCTGCATTCTATTGTTGATAATCCAGATTAGATCTATTTGGATATCACAGGTTGCTGATATTTTCAGAGTTGTATTGCATATTTCCCTGCTGGCGCATGCACAATGCTCTATAGAGTAAATCAGAAAGTGGCGTATCTTTCAGCAAGTACTGGCTAGACTCGCTTTAATTTATAAAGTTAAATAAACAAAAAAAAACATATTATTAAAAATTAATTGTAACGGAATACCCTACTTTCAACATATTAAAAAAAATTTAAATAAAAGAAAAATATGAGAAATAGGTCTAGTTCTGAGTAAAAAAAAAAAACAAAAATGAATTCACCAGCTCTAATTTTCCCTACCGGGCAGATTTGTATACTATAAGACAGACATGTGCTTCAAAATCGATTGCTATTGATTTCATTTTGCCTCCAAAATTGAAATTTTGTTTTCAAAATCCGTCTGCCACTTTGGTTCTCAGTTCAATGTCAATTTTTGCCCTATGAATAATAAATGAGCCACTATTAGTTCAAGACAAACATACACATTCAAATTAATCCGTGGTGTATTACATTTTTGGAACTCATACATACACACATATGTATATACATATGTAATATGAAAATGTGTAAAAGTATACAAACTATAATTTTTTTAGTAGCTCATGAACGACTGACCTTCCAAAATGTTATTTATAATTACATTTACATGCATACATACATACAAACTCATGTTTAGATTCTCACATGTTCTTGGTCGTGTTTGTTGCTTCATTCGTTTTGATTGAATTTTCGGCTTATTTACATTTTTAACAAATTTTTAATTATACACACATTTTTTCATCCATTCTCTACACTACTTTTGCAATCGAATGCAGGAAAAATAATTAAATAAACATAAATTTTTTTCGCTCATGATTATGATCAGTAAAAACGGGATCGAAAAACTTTTAGGGATGTAAAGTTCAGTAGTTAATTATTTTGGCACTTCTTTTGAATATTTAACCTACAATAAATTCATGGCATTGGAAGCTTTGGAATTTTAAGTTATTTATGATTTTGGGAAAAAAATCAAAACTTTTTTCACATGCGCACTAACTTTCGAGTACTCCAAAAAATTGTGAAAATTTTGGTATTTTTTCTCTTCTTTTTGGAAATGTGGCCCAAGTTAGTAGATCAGTTCGGATTAGGTTAGGTTTGGATCGCATTATTGGCGAAAATTCTGCTCTTTTATATATAGGGCTAATAGGCTATTATATAAGCCTCTCTGAATATTATGTACAAAAAAGCTCTAAAAAATCTAAAAAAAAAATTTGCAGAACAGTGCCTCATTTTCCGACTTACTCCGGCATGCCAGATTCTTTATTGGACTCGAAACTCCAAGTAATAAAAAATATTTAAATAAAAGAAAGAGATAGCTTTTGTCATATGGGCAAATCATCTACATAGTATTTTGTTAAGAGGAAAAATACTCCAAATTAAAATTTTAAAATTTATCCTTGACTACCCTTGAACAAATTCAATGCTTTTTCTTCCAACAAAAATTTCGATAAAAATTTTGAACTTTAAATCTTTTGAAGAAAAAAGAACTTAAGGGGTGTTTTAGAGCTCGAAAATTTGGGGTAAATTTTTTTACAATAAAAAAATGAAAAAAAGTTTTTTTTTTAATTTTAATAATTTTAAAATGGCGCCGAAAACTTGGACCTGGATGGTGTTGTCTATTTATCTGAAACACAAAACCCAAAAAAATTATTAATAAAAAAAAAATTGACAAAATTTTTTTGTTTTTTTTTTCATTTTTCTTTATTTATTGAATCTTTCTTGTAGGTATAAGAAACTAACAATAAGTTTACAAATCTTATATACTAGAGTAATATGTTTCCTTGCCAGTGCTAAGAAACGAATTATTTGCTCAAATGAATATATATTTACATATATGATTAAATCGGTTGTGAATCTCCAATTCTTCATAGTTGGGAGCTGGAAAGGACGGGTCTCCAGTCTCCGATTCTTCGTAGCTGGGAGCCGGAAAGGCCTAGTTTCCAGTCTCCCTTAGAGCTTCCGTTGTCCCTCATGTCGGTTGTGAAAATGTTGTTGTTTTTTTTTTTTTTTTGTTTCGAATGTGATAGATGTGGTTGAAGGAAGTTGTGGACGGACTCTCGTGTGAGATGAGATAATTAAGATAGTGCAGACTTGAAGATGTCTATTTTTTTAATCGTGTGTGACCTTCATCTAACAAAATTTGACAGTATATTTTTAAAAGCCTATACTTTCGAAATGTCAAAAACAGAATCGAGTTTTTCAAAATTTATACCACCGGGACACTATAAGTAAAAAAAAAATCATGCTTGTAAATTAGTTTAAGTTTAAGTTCAAGAATTAGATTAGTTTAAAAATTAATTTAGTACCCTAGAAGAACGACATTCCTGAAAATAGCATCATGGATGAGCTGACAAGGAGAGGAACTGATCTTAAATGAATCAATTCTGTCCATCATATGGGCATTCTTTATCCTCAAGCAGGCTCTGGATCAGGTCGGCCTACATTGCGCAAACAGTAGATGGGGCATCGAGCCTCTTGTAGGGTAACTAGACCGGTCTGGCTTAGAAGTAATGAACAAAGAACTATACTCAATTTATACTGACCTTCCATTGGTACTGTGGTTGTTATTATAATCAATGGGAAAACATGGGAAACGTATAGGGTTTGCCTCAAAATACTTCTATCGCAACTGCAGGGGCAAGGAGGAGGTGGAAAGCATTGCACACAGAGGACTTCCTCTGCCTTTGTCCCGCTTTTGCTAGAACGCAGTTCCGCTGTTTAAACTCTTACCTCTTTGGATGCCTAGCAGACTTGGACTCGGCAGCCATCAGCAGTATTTTGTCGTTCATCCGATAGTTTCACGTTCCCCCACTAACCGCAAATGAGGGGTTAGTGGGGGAACTTGAGTACAAGCCAGTGGTATCACAATAGGCCTGCAGACGCATTTCATCCTTCTGTGAACATTAATTCGGTCTAAAGAAAAATTAAAAATTACTTATTTAAAAAAAATCAATTGCACACTGTAAATTTTACTGGTGAACGCCCATCTCATTGGAAGCCTGTGTCGCTGCATGGCACATATTTGAATAATTCAGGTTTTATATTCAGTGCTTCTGTATATTTGTAAGAAACTTTTTTTTACTGTTTCGATTTAATAAGCTAAATAAACCTTCGGTAGACACACTGAGTTACCCGACATAATATTTGATGGGTTGTTATTAGATTATTTCTAACATCTGGAAATAGATGTACCATTAGTTGTATCCTAGTAACACCGATTTTCCTCTGCGATTTCATGCAATAGACCCTCAGTAGGTAGAATATTTCTCAGTTCTAATTATGCAAGGAGCTTTTCAATGCAAATTTGAAACCAGAAGTATCATTTTTAAAAGGTTGCCAGCTATTTTCAAACCAAAAATGCTCTAGAGTGCTTCAAGCGCAGTAGATGGTCCCATCATTGTAAGCATACTCATGAACACATCTTTTGATTTTGAAAATTGGATTTTTGAATAACTTTTTCCTGTGAAAAAAATTTATGGTAAGAAGTTTTCTCTTTTTCAATGCCTTTCCCTTTCGTTTGACACATGTATTGTGACACCAATATTACGAGAATTTTAAGAATTTGTAATGCATCCAAATTTTATTAAATTTTTATTTTTCCAAACTTTTTCTAAATTTTCAATTTTTTTTATTTTTTTAAGCAAAGGGTGTGTCTGTATCTGTGAATGCACGTCAAATCTTTCGCTTTAATATTCGAACTTGAGCTGAGATGACTAACTGCACATTGACGTACACTCAGCGCTTTTATGAACGCATGTGTGTATGTGTGTTTGTGTGTTTGTGAGTAGCTCCATACTTGAGGCTGGTCTGAGTAGGCCGTTAGCTGGTGCGGTTTTTGCGTTTTTTATTTCAGCTTCAACTTTTTTTTATGTACTTGTACGCATCTGCCTTTGCACGTTTACTCGCCTTTCAATTTCAATTTAACGTAATTAAACGACTCACTTTTGCTTTCCAGTTGCTCAGATCTACACTTGGAGTTCTTTCAAACTGTTTCGTTTTATTTCACTTTACTGCGTCTTGCACAAATATTGTGTATTTATATGCAGTATTTATGTAATCACTTACATATATGCTTTGACATCCACATACATATGAAGCGGCATTGGATTCTTACTCTGTACGCTGAGCCTCCTGCTTATGCTTGTGTGTATGTGTGTGTGTACTATTTGTTCATACATAAATAGTTGGTATCACATTTTCTTTTATGCGGCATGTATACATACCTACATATATACATGCATACATTTGTACATTTGTGTGAATATGGAGATACTCGTATCTCACAAATCATACCGATTGCGCTCATTTATTGCTGATGTTGTGGGCGTATTTATCGCATAGTTTCTTCCGTTGATGATGTGATTTCAGCGCCAATATATGTGCGTATGCATATGTATGTGTAAGTGTATCACCTAGAACATAAATAGATGTGAATATGTATAAGTATGTATTAGGGTGCTTCAACAAAAATAGCTGCGGTTTTACCCCGAAATTAGTTCGTTAGTTTTTATTTTCTTCATTAAAAACAAAAACAATGAATATATCAATAAGTTAATCAATTAAAATCAAATTTTCGCTGTTGCTGATTACCTCTTTACACCTCTCGGCCATTTTGCTGATGCCGTTCCGTCAAAAATCGCCTGGTCTGATGTCAAATAAGTTGTTGACCCAATCTTTAATGACCTGTTTTTTATCGAGAGTAAGGCTCTTCATATGGACAGGGAGCGGAAAAGATGCTGAAGGAGTTCTCATTCGAGCTCTTTTTAATCGAACAGCCTCATTCACGCGGTGTAGCGGCTGCTTGATGACCGTGGCTTTCTTTTCGAGTACTTTCCAGTGCACCATGCCCTCCCATTCCCGCCAAACATATCATGATTTTCTTTGGATGAGGATCCAGCTTGACTTTCGGTTTTGGCGTATCTCTTGGATCCACTCACTCCTTCCTCTCGTTCATACTAATGTATAGACTCCACTTCTCATTCCAAGTAACGATTGGGTACAAAAAACGCTGTTTATGGCCGCGTATTGATTGATAGCGAAGACGACTTCTTTTGTTGTTTTCGTTGAGTTCGTGAGGCAAATCCCATTGAATGAAGGTGATTGAGAATCGTTTTATGATCACAGTCATTTTTTCCACCAATTCCCGACTGCTTTGGCGATCGTTTTCCTTCAAAAGTGATTTGAGAAGTTCTTCATCGAATACAGACGGCCTTCCGCTGTGGGAGGCGTCATCGACGTCAAAGTCGCCATTTTTGAACTTTGCAACTCTTTTCCGTACTATTGACTCGCCAATGATACCTTCTCATATGCCTCGTTGCAAATGTCCCGGACTGCTTTGACAACTTTTTGAAAAGCAAAGAAGAGGAGGTGTCGAAATTGTGTATTTTTGCCTCCTTTTTGCCTAAACTCAAAAGTGTAGTCATGAAAAATCAATGTCCTACACTTGAGACAGCAGAATAAATATTTATTCAAAACTCAGTAATCACAGCCATTTAAGATATTTATAATATTAAATAGATCTAACATCCAGGGGCACCCGAGTTACAAACTCTAAGGCGATGGAAAGTGCATTCTTAGAAGGTCTCGCATTGAGGTTAAGAAGACTTCCTCGTGCACGAAAAATTAAGCTAAGAGCGTAGGCAGAAAAATCATCACTGAAATATTTAATATTTCTAAGTGCTAAGTTAGCATACAAATCGGGTGCTTCTGATTTCACAGCAGAGTCCAGAAAAGTCGAATGTTTTTTAGTCTTAAGATTGTCTAAAAAAGAGGGTATGAACGCAAACAAGAATTCCGAAGTAAAACGATTAAGAGGCTCCATATTTAACATTTGTATCTCGCTTTTCCACTTTTATACCCAACGAGTGCCGAGGCGTACAGTCGCCTCAGTTAGAATGTGCGGAAGCCTGTGACTTGGCAGAATAAAACATCCCAAGGCAAAGTAAATGTGTGCTCGGTGTGCATGTAGATATTGCGGAAGCAAATCTGTTTCGATGTAAATCATATAATTGAGGGAATTTGGCAGTAACCAAATTAGTTTTATAAAGAAACGTAAAAGTCTCTCAACTGAATCGTATTCGTTTATACCACCCCAAACTTGCACCCCATAAAACGTGATCGACCTTAAGCACGCATCATAGATTTTTAGTTTGTTTGAAATGCAGGTTCAAGTCATAAATTTTTAGTTTATTTGAAAAGCAGATTCGAGGATTATTAATATATTTAAGCGAAGTTGCATTGGTGTAGTATTGAAATCAGCAAGCCTCCGATTTATGTAGGTGTTTCGCCTAAGAGAGTTTGTGTGTAAGCAGCTCGCCCAGATGTTTATAATCATCCAGATATTTATAATAGCCATCTCGATATTTTTGTCGCTAAACTTCTAATTATAAGAAGAAGGAATACTGCTACACTCTCTAAGCTCCATACATTTCGACCGAAACTATGCAATTTATTATGTTTTAAAATTTATATCACAAATTTAACGAAATAATCAATATTTACGCGAGCTGGATCGCTTTGAAGAAGTCTTATAAAATCGACTCTTCTTATAATAAAATTAGGTTTTAAAAATTGGTTTTCCAATCATCTCCGATGACAAAAGAGTCCTCGGCTAATATGAAATGGCTTTTTTAAAGCATGCAAAACGGAAACGAAAAAGAATTTTTTATTTTTGTTTACGGTATTTTATTTTCTGATCCTTTGCTGAAAAATAAAAATTTTTGGCCATACGAAGTTCGTTCAAAAAGTTGGCAGCCTTCAGAAAATGGTCTTCCAAAAAAGTTATGTCAATGACGACACCAATTCCGGGCTTCACAGATGTCTGAACTCAAAACAGATGTCTGAACTCAAAAAGAGGAAAAGTTTCTTGTTCGGCATAAATTTCGTTATCGTATGAACAACGATCTTGTTTTTAATCTTTGAAAATTTTTGGCAACTGATTCAATTTTTGGAGGTAGTTCCAAATCAGTCCAGTTCATATACATTTTAAGAATTTTCCAGAGTATTTTGGTAGAAGTCTTAAAATGTAATAAATCTTTTTATTCCGATTAAAAAATTACAATAGTACCGATTTTTTCGAAAGAAAGTGCTGCACCCTAATGTAAATATATATGTCTATATGCAGCTGCTTTACAACTACTGTTATTGCTATTATTATTATTATTACGACATATGTATCATTGATGCTTCACAATAGAGATTATCACAATGCTTACTATTGTTGTTCTTCTATAAATTACTCATTTCGCTTATTTGTAGGGGTGTCCTATTAATGATGACGATATTACTGAATACATATACATGTCATTACCGATGTTCAGTTTGTATAACGTGTTATGCGGATTACTTGTTTTGTGTGTTTAATTAACAGTTATTACAGCGATTTGCTTTAACTGTTTGTCGGAATTCAGTTTGTAGTCAAGTTCGTATCTTAAGTTTTTTGAGTAAAGTCGATAATTAGTCGATATGTATTTTGTTTCGTTAACGTTTTTTCGCAAATTTAGTATCATTTACAATTTTTTTTTATAAAAAACTCTTTAATGGAATATTTTAAACCTGGTAGTTAGGTTGGGTCGTCGCAACCAAGGATAAAGGGACTATGGTGATGATAATTTTTCCGAAAATCTCCTATTTCCATTAAATTCAGCTTATTTTAATTCTGTATAATGCTAAGCAGCTGCAGAAGATATGTATAGTCACCGTTTTCTTTCTTCTGTTCTTCATCCGTTGAGAATTACAGCTTCAGCAGAATATATTTTGACAGAGTTTAGCAGTATGAGCAACCAATATTTAGTGACCTTGTCTACTTATAATGGCTAAATATCTTTTACCATAGTAGAACAACCACGAATTCTTGCACTTCTTACACAATTATCGCAATTATTATCTTTCTGCAATTAGCTGAACGTGGCTAGTACTAGTACATCGAATTTTTGTTGATACTCAGAGCCACGGGAACCTCTGTTCCTTGGAACCACAGGATCCTTCCTTCCTGTTCGCGGACTTTGGGATATTAAGAGCTGAGCCGTTCTAAGCCATCTCATCAGCCATTTCATTAGCATAAATGCTGTGCTGACGAACCAAGTCCGTATTATATTTCCAGCACTGCTTTACACGACTATTAAAGGTCTGATTGGCATAATTTTGTAGTGCAGAATTATTAACCCTATCGGAAGATTTATAACTTTTGCAATTGACGTTGTAAGTCAATCATATTTGACACTTAGAAAGTAGACAGCTGCGGTTTGCAAACAGACAAGCAATGGAGTGCGTAAAGGTTAAACTAAAGATTTCCATGACTCAAAATAATTGTTTTGTTTATTAAAGAAGTTATTCAAAAACAAGTATAGCACCTGATTAAAAAGTTCTCGGAACAGCCCCCAGATGATGCTCTAAGTTAACTAATTTGAGTCTGGTTTTTTATTTTTTCTTTTGTTAGCCACATCTTTGATTAACATTCCTACTAAAATTCATCGCTATTGCTTGACATTTGTAAAAGGTAAGCCGTCTTGAGTAAATCTACCTCTGTACGTGTTCTCGATTTTTTATATATAGTTTTAAAAATTAGTTTGAATTTGCAACAACAAAATTGTAATACATTTTGCGTTAAAACTGGATTCTATGGTACGAAAACCTTAACAGAAACATTGTGAAATCGTTTCGGTAATGATATTCTAAAGAGAACAGCAGTTAGCAAATTATTCATTGGAGGGCTGGCACAGGACTTGAGCATTGCTTATGGATCAGTTCAGGACATTGTAGTTAATGATTTGGGTTTGCATCAAATGATATGAATTTCATGTAAAAAAAGGTCCGCGTTCATAACGCCAAACATATGACTTCCAAGAGACGAGACACGTATTGGCGAGGCGATTGAGTCCGGGCCTCCGAATGAACCAAAATCAAAAAGAATTACTTCGTTTTCAGTCAAGAAAGGAAGCGATGCTCAAGGTTTCTATGGATTATTTCTTCAGCGTTATGAGATATTCCGTGAAGCGATTCGCCAAAAAAGAAATGATTTTTAGGAAAACAACTCGTGAATTTCGCATCATGATAACGCACCGGCGCTCAGTGCCATCATAATCCGACTATAATAACAACAATTACCATCTAAAAGCCATACATTTTTTCTATTTGAGCAAGTCAAAAAACCTTTACGGGGAATACCTTTAAACAGCCGAAAGGAAGTAATAGAATAATCGAAGACCATTCTGATGGCTATGCCGAACATAGAGTTCTTGAAATGTTTCGAGAGCTGGATCAAACGCTGGCATAAATGCGTCGCAGTCGATCGGGGGAACTCTGATGGTAATAACAAGGAGGAATAAACTTGTATTTTGAATTTTCATGATATAAAAGTATTCAGGGAACGTTTTGATCAAGTTAGGCAGTAATTGCTATGTCCAAAATCCATACACCCATTCTTTGCAAATCTCTTAATTTCATCATATCTACCATTCAGTTCCGTGTTACAGCGTTCCAAAATAGTGGTTTGAAGAAATGAGGTAAAAAACAGATTCCGACAACTATATTGCACTGCAACTGCAAGTAAAAGTAGCATTAACAGTATTCAACGACTACAATCGAAAATACTCAGAACTATAACCAATGTTCCTTGGTACGTCCCAAACGAAGATATTTATCGCGACCTCAACATGGATACAATGGCAAAAATTTAGTAATTTTATATTGCAAGGTAAAAACAATAGCTTACTGAGAATGAGCAAATATATATTTTAGTACAAATTTATCAACATACAATGTAGGCTTTGTATCACAGTATTGTATTAAAAATTGTACAACTTTTTAGTGGCAGGTATGTATTGAAGTGGCCTCAGTAGTCTAGCGCAAGTGCACTAGCCTGTCATCCCAGAGGTTGTAGGTTTGAATCCGACGTAAAGCACGGTCCTCGCACTTTTCCAAATTTACCTACTTTCTTAGTTTCTAAAAACAAAAAAATAAACAAAACAAAAATCCTTTCATTTCTCAACCCCAAAAACCTTATGCTTCCAATCCTTACTCCCGCTCAAAAGTTAGCGCATTACCTGTTAAAACAAGCAAAAAAACAAAGAAAAAGTCACAGTTACACATGGCTTCAGTGGCGGCATCAAGAGAAAGCGGGCAAACGTGTGAACCTTCTGACAGAAAAATGTGAAATGCAGATGGCGCTCTAAACAGTTAGAAGGCGTTGCTCCCAAACAACAATAAGTGGGCACTCCCACTACTTTGGACTGGTAGCGGCAGGCTAATCACCTACCCTGCCAGAAAGCAAAAATTGATTAACGACTTAACCAACGCAAGACTGAGTCTTGTCGAGGTCCTATGCTACCGAGTGGAGTGAACATGAAAGAAAGAAATATGCATTAAAAAAGTGTCCAATCCGTTTGTTAATATTTTGTTTCTCAATATTAGTACCGCAAACCAGAGCATGCAAAACCCAAAAGCCCGTTTTGAATTTTTCTAAAGAAATAAAAATTAAGATAAGTTCGGGTTTTTTTATGACGAAGCCGAATGGAAACCGAACCGTGGTGACCGAAGAATCGGTCGTTCGCCGAAAATAACCTTTCTGACCGAATAAACGCCTGCGATGCTTAGCTGAAACACAATAAAGTCGATTCATTTGAGGCGGAGGGTAACTGGCAATGGAAAGTAGGTCACATATGAAGAATGTTACATTACAGGATTTGTTATTTGAAGCGAAAATGTGAAAGTAATTTTGGCTGCTATATCATAGGGGACTCCACAGCAGAACTGTGCATTCTTATTTGACACGTATTTTTATGCTCATCCAATCAGGCTGTGTAGATTTTTTGTGTATTACCAGCACACTCTTTTGTTTTAAGCAAACCGTTGCCATCCCCTTATTACGACAGTAAATCAGCTGATTGTTGAGGGCCACTCCTTGGCATTCTGTACAACGTGGGCCACATACGTATGTATGCCGTAGCTGTGAAACACAACTTTAAATAATGAAATACAGTAAATGCTATATACTGATTTTTATTGATAATTTTTTTCTGTCATTGATAAATGGAATTAGTTTTTTTTAATAAGCTAGAGATAATTAGTAAGTAATAAAAAAATATTTAATTGAATGACTAACTTCGCTCTAGATTATACCTTGTTTACTTTTGACATACAAATTTAAATAATAACCACACATACATACATACAATACTTGCACATGTAAGTGTGCGCTAGTCGCAGGCTACAAATGCCATTATTAAATTAACTGCAAGTGGCAAAAGTTTAACAGACAACTCAAGCGCACACTGACACTCACTTTCCTCTTTAGCGCACAAAACAACTTAATAAGTACATAAAATAAGGAATGAAAAAAAAAAAATAAAAATAAATTGCGACTATAAATAAGTTCATAAAAGGCAAAGAAAATAATTTATACTTTTATTTATGTTGTTTGTTTTCTTTTTCCTTTATTTTTCTTTTCTTATTTGTGTCTGCAAGTTCGCTTGAGAAAGAACCCACCGTTTTGCTTTATTCTTCATTTTATTGTACTTGCCACATCGATTAACTTTCTTTGTGTGTGCCATTCGGTGTTGCAACACTAATGCTATACACTGCGCGTCCCACCAACACAATTACAGTAGCAGCATATTTCTGCTGCATGTGCACACCACTAATTGTGTTTATTGAATTAAACTTACAAATGACAAATGCTGTCCATTTTTATTTCGGTGATTGTTGCACTGAAAAAGCGTACGAGCAATGAAATTGCATTCGAGTCAGTGATTTATGGCTGCAAGTCGACGTGTTGGTGGCAGACAGACGCAGTGGCGGACACGCCTAGTACGTGCCTAGGCGTTGGCGACAGTAATGCGCATACTGTCGTTTCCATACTAACAACAATAAAAGCAACACCAACAACAAATATGATTATCTACTGTCATTAAGGTACATCACATCTGATATTTTCATCACATAAGCACTCATACTGTCGCATATCCTGTAGGAAAAGCCTGAATTAGTTGGCTGGTTGAAGTGCCTATTCTCCAAGAATTCAATTAGTGCTTCCGCACCACTTTGTTGCCACATCCTTCCTTGATACCAACAAGTTCCAGTTTGTGCGATTGAGAAATCTTATAAGTGCGCTTACAGTCAACTCTCCGATGTTTTCAAAAAGCGGTTTGACAAGAGTTAACATTTTCGCCTTTCATAACGCAGGGCATTCGGAGTGGAAGTGGAAGGTAGTTCCCTTTTTCTCCGGCAATTATATACAGTATATATTGTAAGGGATATCCCTTTTGAATGCTTTCTCTGTTATGCGCTAGAAGCCAGTTAGCACTACCGTGAGTCTGCCGCCATCCTTTCGTTTTATATTTATCAATGTTCACCTTTGTTTGAGGTCGTAGGTGGGAATGAAATAGTACATCAAATTAACTTTATAAACGGAATAATGCGTTTTTCAGCTTACTTCACATTACTTGAGTTGAAAAATTAGTACGTTCAACGAAATGTGGCTCTATTTCGCGAGTTGAAACGAGTTTAAGTTTATAGAGGAAATATTTCTTCAAGCCCAAATGGTTTAGGTTTCATTCAAAATTGCAAAATATGTGCAGGGTTGTCCATGTAGCGCTTAGAATTTATTTCAATTGGACTATAAATGAAATACTCATGAATATTTGTAATAATTTGTTAACTTGGAAGTGGAAATTTTGCAATTAAACATAAAACTCATATGACTTCCGCGGCTGATTTTAGGGTAACCCACTTTTCGCCACCATGGCAACTTCAACTCTTCTTTTATACTCTTGAATCGTCTCTAGATGGTTGGTGTAATCTTTTTCCGCTTCACAGGAGCCTATTGGCCTATTGCAGTTAAATTGCTGCTTGCAGGCGCCAATTGACATCACCCTGAGTATTCGATTTTCAAAAGCTCTCTATTGATTTTAATATTTTCAAATTTTGTTTAAGCGAAAAGTGACTTATTTTATACATTTCTAACCATAAAGAAAATATTTAACACATCATGGATGTTCTTTTAAGTTGCAAAAATTAATAGCGAAAATTCCAAACGCTAGATATGCCACCCTGTATAGTGCAAGTGGAGTTTAAATTTATATTTTACATACTTCAACGAAAGATTCATAAGGCAGAATAGGTACAAACCTCCTCATCGATAACATAACGACTACTACTACTAATGAAAATGATGAGAGCTGGATTTTAATTTTGTTTCTCCTGCAAACGAGTACACATGTCGAGTTTTACACTGGCTTAAGCCTATCGAATTTAGTCAAGTAATTTTATTAAGTTTCAGATAATTAGTTTATTTGTGGGCTTGAGTAATAATAAGAATTAAACTGAAACAATTTTGAAACACAAACTAATAGTTTTGAGATTTACTCAATATGGAAAGTTATGGTAAAGGGTTTCTTCAAGTGAAATATCTTCCGTCCTTTTTATGTTTAAACATTTTTTGTTTTTTAATATTTTTAGAATATAATACACTTTTTAAGATTTGTTTTTTTATATTTCCTTGGATTTTTATTTTGTAATAAAGTTTGTTTGTTTTGTTAGTTTGTTTTTCCTACATTTTTAGGGGAACAAGTTTTTTTTGTTATAGGTATTAGAAAAATAATTTTTGGTTTATTTTTTCATTGATAGGTATGCAGCTGAGACTATGCTAAGTAATCCCTCAATGTTTCATAGCGGCGCTCCCATAACTATTTGCGTTTAAGCGCCAAAATGCGCAAGAAGAAAAACTGTTTTTAGAAGGGATAACAATAGAAATAAATATAAAAAAAATTTTGTACATTGTTTTTCTTTACAAAAACTAGTATATAAAAAATCACGTGACCCAAAGTACAAAGAAAAAAGTTGCTCCACAGTCTGCCCCTGCTGGATGTGTAAAAAGTAAAAAAATTCTTGTAAAATAAAGTTATAGTTAAAGTCTGTCGAGCTGGATTTTTCAATTTCGAAAAATTTTGCAATTTAAAGTTTGCGTCTTACATCATAAATATCACATTTTAATTATGTTTATAAAATTTTTTGATAAAAATATCAAAAATCAAAGAGAGAAAACACTTTCGAATATTTAAAAAAAAATGCACCCAAAACTATTAAAAACTGTATGAGTTATCATGCAGACCGCGCCGGAAAAGGTTGTTTCGAGAAAAACGAGTTTAAACTTTCAAGCGCAAACGAAGGAGAGCTACCTGTGCGCATCAAACTCTCGACCGGCAGTTACGTGTTCTACTATAACTCTGTATCTATGGGGAGTTTTTACAATCGATTTCAACAGAAATATGCCTGAAACTGTATACAGAATAATAATCTTAAAAAAAAAATCGATTTTTTGAAAATTGTGGACGTATGTAACCCCTTAATTCAAATACATGCAGCAACATTTCCTCGATTGTTTTAAGCATTTAAACATTCTTTTTTAATTGTTTAGAACTAACTATTTTAGTTTTTGGGGAAAATAGTTAACTTCATTTTTTTTTTACTTTTTATGTTCTTATTTTTTTTTATTTTTGTGATTTTTTTTTTTTTTTTATTGTATAAAGTTTTTTCGTTAATATGTTGCTAGGACTATGTATGTTCAGTAATCCCTGAAAGTTTCATGGTGTGCTACCCATAATTTCTTTATTTGTATTCAAAAGTACAGTGGAATGTATTTGGCAAGACGAATTGAGTATCTAAAGTGGCGCCATTAGCAGTTGCTTTTTTTCGCGATTTTGACAAACAAAAGTAGGAGAAATTACATGTTTGTGAAAATTGAAAGAATGGCTTGGTAGTGTTGTGATTTGTGAGATTTGAACTAATTAAACTAATGAAAACGAAATGCCGTGTGCTAAATTGTGAAAGCAAAATTTTATGCAAAAGCCGCCATGGCAAGAAAGTCTGTTTGTTTGTGTATAATTTCTTGTGTTCGATTGTTTCCATTGCTTTCGCCTACTCTTCTTCTTCACAAACAAGTAATTGCCCTTCCTTGTGCTTGTTTATTCATGGGCTCTGACGACACGGCGAATTCGGAAGGCGCTATCTTGTATTCTATCGATCTTGTACCTTCGGCTCTTCTTATGATTAAACATTTTTTTTTTTTAATTTTTGGAATAGCACATCCTTTAAATTTTCTTTTTTTTTGTACAATAACTTTTTTTCTTATTTTGGGAGAAACAATTTTTTTTTTTAATTTTTGGAAAATATTTTGAAATTTTGGGGAAACAATTTTCTTTTGTTATTTGAGAGAAACAACACCACTAAAATTTTTCAGTGCTAAAAAGTACTGTTTTATTGAAGCATACACACTCGGATATCACGTCCGCTTGCAAATGGATCAAAGCGCGTTAGGTATATCAGTAAGCAGATACATGGAATCACTCCACCTATGGTACCCCTTAACTAATTTTCTTATATATCATAGAAAAGTGTTGAAACACGACCTTATCATGGTTCTAAATTCTTTTGAGTGCACGAGTTTAGTGCTACTGCATTTTCCTACAGGGTATGCATAAATATGTGAACGCTCAATATAATTGTCATTTGGGATATATTAGCATCAATTGAAGTGATGGATATTGCAAAATGTCTGTTAATTGTTGGGAGATGAGAAAATAAAAGTGTCTGAACTATTGTGTAGTACTACAATAGATTCATAAATATATTCAAATCATACATGTTAAGTTCCAATTAGAATTAGCAATTGATGCAATTAGTTTATATTCTCTAATTCATCAAACAATTAGAATGAGTTCAACTAATTCCCATTAGATAATTGAAATTTTTATTCCAATGGTAAAACTAATTGCAATTAGTTGCCATTAGCAAAAAAAATTGGTTTACCTTTACAATTAGAAATCTAATTGACTTCTGCTAATGCAATTAGATGTTTAATTAGCTCGAATTAGAATTAACTAATTGAATATCTAATTGCATTAGCAGAAGTCAATTAGATTTCTAATTGTAAAGGTCAACCAATTTTTTTGCTAATGGCAACTAATTGCAATTAGTTTTACCATTGGAATAAAAATTTCAATTATCTAATGGGAATTAGTTGAACTAATTCTAATTGTTTAATGAATTAGAGAATTTCACAAAAGAAGGCTAATTAGCAATCATTAGCATTATCTAATCATTATTTAACATCTATGATTCAAATATACATACATATATTTGTGTGCATGTGGTTCCTTTTTTTGTAGAACATTTTATTGGCGCTACATTTTCAATTAGTGTTTCTTTTCACTTGTTATCTGGGGCCACATAAATGTTTTATTAACATTTATATGCATTCGGGAGCATATTGATGAGCGTACAAACATACATACATGCATACATATGTACATGCTTACATACATACAATCCGCGACAAATGATACCACAATAATATTTTGATCAGTTTTGACAAATTCCACTTATATTTTAAATATTCATTATTTTTTTGTAAAAGTATGGTTCATTGGGTTCGGAATCAGTCCCGCAGGAATCAAGGATTGGATCAACGATTATGTAGGCAATCTACATAAAGAGCGATGGTCCGGTCTGGAACGCTGCAGAGCTGCAAAATGTTTTGTGACAAGTCCGAACAGAAAACTGTCAAACTTTCTACTAAAACTTAGAAGGAAGTATTGGGTTCCGATTTCATGAGAATGACTAATATTCGTTCTCTAAAACTGAAGGATATTTACAGATTTGCCAAAGAATCTGGAAAATTCTCACAGGACTAACTATCTCTATCTCTGTCTCTATTCTTTCCTATCTCTTTCTCTGATACTTTTCTCCTTCCCTTCTTGACCATCTAACCCCTTTCCAGAGCTTTAAATACAATGGGCTCTTTAACCTGAGTGTTTTAGGAGCCACCAAATCTCCTAGTGCTCCTTGGCTCGACCTTTTCAAATTCAATGGTTCATTGCCTAACAAACTTATATAAAGCCAGGTCACGAACCAAAAAAAAAAAAAGAAATATTTATCTCAGTTGCACGGTTTTAAATTAAAATTTTGAGAAAAGTTTTGTTATGCAGTTTTACTGCTCATTAAATTCTTATGTAATAAATTGAAAGTTTGAAATTGACCAAAAATCCCATTAGTTTTTATAATTTTATTCCTTGACGGCATCGCTCATTTTCTGCAAATAAAAAAAGGGTCATGCCCTTGTCAAAAAAAATAATAAACATTCAAAAAACCAGAAAAAAGAGCAATAGTCAAAATTGCTCAAAATATTGACGTGCTATCGTTTTGTCGCGGGGTGTACGTGTACACATATAACTGCTTGATTGTTAAATTGTGTAATTAAATTGACACTGACACCCTTTTACATATTCACATTATGCCATCATCATCAACATGACTGATCTAAATTGCTGAAAGTTCTCGACAACAAAACTAGAAAAAAAACAACGACAAGTAATAAATATAAAATAATATGGGTTGGTAGTTAATTCCATAACTAAACGTCACTATACATACGGATATGCACATATCAAAGTTGTGCACATAAATAAAGGGTCCGCTGTTTTATAATAAAAAATGTAGAAATTTAGATCCTTTCAGGTTTCACTATTTTTATTAAAAATGCCGGTCTTAGCAATTATGTGTGAAAAATAAAGTCATTTAATTGTTCAACATGAACACTTCTACAGGTAAAATCCGCCAAACTCTCGATTCATGATTGTCCAATTGTTGAGAACGTTGAGATGTTGATCGATATTAATGGCTGCTCAGCAACACTTTGCACTACAGCTGCAATATTCTCAACAGAACATCCAGTTTTTGGTTTTTGGTCTGCCAGTCCTTTTTCTATCCTCGACAGAACGAGTTTCTCGAAATTTGTTCTGGCAACCTCCAATCAATCTCCTCCATTATATCAACAGCTCTAGTTGGCTGTAGACATCTGCCTGTTGGAGGCCTCATAATGGTATCAAAACGGCGCTTTAGTGCTACTTGAGGAGTGCCAGGTGCACTTCAACCATTTAACCTACCTACCCACCTACCGGCAACCTTTGCATTTTCGACTCATCTGGACGATTATGATATTTCCACCAAAGAAATCACGGAGTTTCCACTTTGTTGTTCTTAAAGATTGACCATTTTCATAATAAGCTTGAATAATTTTAACCCGTTGTTCTATCGTGTAAAATTGTGCATGTTTCAGAGTGGCGAATGTTAAAGTTGACATACAAATTTTATCGCCTAGAAATTATTCACCAGCGGAATCTAGGCGACACTTTTGAAAAACTCTTTACTTGGTATGCTATATTTAGAAAACTTCAAAATCTGAATATTTTTACAGCAGACGCGACTAATGTATACACGCAGCGCACTTAATAATCAATTTACAGAAATATTCAAGCCTCTTTTGAAGGCATACGGCCAGATTTATTGCAGAAATTAGTCAAAAATTATGGACTGATTGAATAAACTAAGTAACTCGTAGCGGTGGCGGCCATATGCTGTGTTTCATATTCAAAAAATAAATCCCTTAAAACTATCTACCAGATTGTAAGAAAAAGGCTTCATCCCAGCAATATTAATGTTTTTTATATCCTTTTAAGTTCTCAAGCTCTTAAAAAACTCTCGATACTTCTAAGCATTGATTACAGATTATTGTTGACTCTTGATTATTCTTCGATTGAAGCTCTTTTTGGAGAAATTCATTTCAAAATTTTTTTTTTTTATATTAGCATTTTAAGTGCTTAAGCTCTTAAAAACCATCCAATATAACCTGCACAGGCTCTAGCCCCACTTTTGCCTGGGAATATTTTTATTAAATATCTTATCCGAACGGCAGGCATTTTCATGATAGGGTTGCATTAAATTAACTTCTACAGAACTCTTTTTCAATTATTTTCGATATAAACTCTGATAAATGCCGTTCGATTACTTGCGGAAGTGAAATGGTGGATTCTAAAATCTAATGCCGACTAGCCGGTGGTTTTTTATCAGAAGATATTTTTTAATATAAATGTACTCAGATGCTTGCCATTGCTTGCTGAGTGCTGATTACTGTTAGCAAAAACAATTTTTGTATAGTTTTTATGCAATTGCCCTTACTACTTGCGGTAAATTACGCTCAAATACAAGGGAAGTAAGAAAACGGTTCTTCACTACCTTAGCGTGTACCCAGCGTTGTCCACAATGCACAATTGATACTGGGCAACTTTCCCAACCAAAATTTAAACGAGATCTCTAAAGCTAGAACTCCATGCTAAGCATTCCAGGCGTGACGGATCTCAGCTATAAAGGCGTTGGCCGGAGGCAAGCTGGCTTCGCTTGGCTTCCAAAACGTTTGTGGCCAAATATGCGCTTTGGGTGGAAACAGAGATGTTAGCCAATAATACATATGTATTATTTTTGAACTGCAATGTTAACTGGAAGCTAGGAATTTTCCTTTTAATAGTAAGATGCAAGAGATAAGACACCAATCACGCCAACGATGAAAGTTTTGGGTGTGCGAATTATATATAGATCCACAAAAACATGGTCAATTTCAGCTTTGCGAGGAACAATGCAATAATGATATACACATCTATGCTTTTCAATGGAATTTATTAAATTTCCTTCAAACATTTTTCGAGATCAAATATATACATAAACAATTTCTCTAATCTGCCTAAAATGCACAAATGAAGCTAAATCAAATCAAAATAAGTGAACGACAGAAGTATTCAATTTGCAATGTCAGAAGCGCTGTCAAATAGAACTTTCAGCTATTTGAAACTTCAAAGCGTTTGAAGTAAAGCTGCCATTTGTTCTCATTTCATATATTTTAATATTGTTTTATTAATTTTTGAGAGTTATAGAAGCCAAGCATGCAAAGCCAGCCTGCATTGGGCTAGCGCTTCTTAGCAAACTAAATCCATTCACCAGATAATTGGATTCTAAATCGACGCTTTTACCAACGTCTCATCAAATAAAAAAAATACTAGTTTTCTGTGAAATGTTTGATCAATGAAAAATCTATATTCATATTTAGTATCAATTTTTTTATGAAAGAGTAAATAAAGAAATATATTGGATGGCGTAAAAAGTTCCCAACGTATTTTCGTTTCATATCAACATTTATTTATAATACATATTTTCTGATTGACTTTCGATTCCGCTCAGCTTCCCCAGAATGGAATAATTGGAATCACCGCCTTGTTACCACTTGCTCTTACTCTTAACTGTGGCGTGGCACTCAATAATGTATAGAATCTCCCCACAGTGGGACCTCATGTAATGTACTCGTATAAACATGAATTTGTATTCATTAATGTAGATTTAAAACTGTGTTAAGATTTATTATTTTTTTAATTTATTTATGTACAAGAGTACAAATTATAATTAACTATTATACTTAAGAACTAGGCGCTGGCTGCTAGGGTTTTCGGCTTATGACTGTGCTTACATACTTATGTTTATTGGGATGGGGTTAAAGTTATGGGAGAAGGTACGATAGAAGAGGCGAAGGATTTTTAAGGTGAGTGCTAGAAGTTAGCTAATATGGCTTGTATGGCTTGTTTAGAACTTACTGGGCTATATATTTAATCTAGTTTGAGAAATTAATTCATTCATTAAGTAAATATTATTGACAACTTAATAAATCGGTGGGCTTGCAGTTCGGAAACAACGCAGTTCTACATTTCTCCCACTTTTGGCAGTAGTCAAGAATATTTATTGTCGACCATTAGTTGCAGTTGCAGTGACGGCTGAACTGTATGTGTGAACCATTTGTGACCGTGAGTAGATATTGAATAGCCAATCCTAAGTCGCGTGAATTTTTTGAGAGTTTGACAGGATATGTTAGAGAGTATTTCTTATGAAGGTGCTGAAAGATGTTCCAATTGCTTGCGTAAAATTCTTGCAAATGTTCTTATACCAGCTAATGAATGTCTTTACGAGCGATATATGGTAATCACTAAAATGTTATGGATGCTTTCCATTTCAATTCAACCGGGCTATTCGGGTCATGTTTTTCGATTTCGATGTAACTTAAATATGTTGTTCTCTGGTCAAAAAAATAAAAATATAAGAATTTTGTTTTTAGATTCCCATAACTTAATCAAAAATGAAGCGATTTTAATAATTCTGGATTCAAAATGATCGTCATTACTTACACAAATGACTTCATGTAGAAACAATTACAAAAAAGTAGTTGACAATTTTTTATTTTCCAAAAAACAAAAAGTGCGAAACAGGTTTTTTACTCAAAAACAACTCATTTTAGCTACTGGGCATTCAGCTCAATTGAAGTTTGAGGTGTCGTCTTGATTTGGAAAAAGTTATAAAAAAAAAATACACTTACTGAAATATAATATTGAATTTCGAAAAAATTTCAATTTATTTTCCTTTTTTGCTAAATAAAAAATTTTCAACTACTTTTTTGCAATTGTTTCCACATTAAGTCGCTCGTGTAAGTAATGACGATCATTTAGAACCCAGAATAATTAAAATCGGTTCATTTTTGACTAAGTTATGGGAATTTAAAAAAAAATTTCTTATATAATTAAAAAAAATCGATTTTGAGCCGAAAAACAAAATTGCCGATAACTCTTGAAAAATTTTTTTTCGGGCGAACAAAAAAATACGTGTCTCATTATTTTGACTAGAGAGAAACATATTTGCATGGAAATCGAAGAACATGACCCGAATAGCCCGGTTGAATTGAAATGGAAAGCATCTATGCTTATGGACGGCTTCTTTGGCCCTGTTGTCAGCATAGACATTGCCTGGTATCCCAGGTAACCCTGGTAACCCACTTGATTTTTGTAATGTTTTTATTGAGTAATAATATATTTCGAATGCTTGTAAGCAGTGGTGCTTCGTTTATGTGATTCTTAATAGCGCCCAAAGTGGATTTGTAAATTATAAATCGTTGCAAATTATAAATTTTCTCCTCCTCTTTTGAAGAATTATTTAATCAGAATTTAAAATTACTACTGTTGCAATAAATAAACCTGCAAACAGTTATGAATCGAGTATCTACATGCAAACACACATACGAGTACCTTCATGATTTTTAGAATACAGACCAACTTATCCATACATTTGTTATTATGTATGATACGAATTAATTCACCATCATTTAACTAACCTCCACCATTTAAAACCACAGCTTTGTGCGCTATTATCTTACATTGCACTTGATTTAATACTCCTATGGTTATACCTATGTACGCACACATGTATTTATACGAGTATGTATGTATGTATGTAAGAAAAGCCATTCGCTTGCATTTATCCGTTCATTTGACGAATTTGGTTTGAAAATAAGATTAGCACATGCAAGACAAACCATGCAATTATCATTTGTTGTTAGTGTTTGCCTCCATTGCTTCTGCCACTGACACTCACATACAACAGGTGTTGGTAACTTGAGTAAATAATAGTTTCTAACTGCTGTTATACTCGTAAATATATCACAAACCGCAACTAAGCCTCTTGCTTATATTTGATAGAGTTCTCATTGTTTTAATGAACTCTAGTCAATACCCTGAAATTTGACGGCAGTTAAGGTAATTTCCGTATTGTTTGCTTTAATGCTTTTAGTGCTAAATGGTGGCGCTTAAATGACCTTTGAGGTTTATAAATTGATCAAATAAGAGTATATTTGGAAATTATTAAGAATGTATGTAATTAAGTAACTCAAAATACTTGCATTTCTGGGTTATGAAAAGTGAATAGCTGGGTCATTCTTATCAGTGACAAAAGCAACTAATATGATGATGCTCTTTAATCACATTCGCCTCTGATAGGCAAAAAGATTTAAGGGGTCCTAATGGTCTAGAGCTCGAAGATTTAGAGTATTTTAAGGATTTTTTTTAACAATAAAAAATTGAAAAACGTTATTCAAGTTTTTTATGCTTTTTATTTAAATTATCTTACATACAAAAATGCAATTTTTTTTATTCTAATAATTTTAAAAATTAAGCTGAGGGTCCACCCTCCCGAAAAATTTTACGTGAACGGTGTGTCCATTTTGGCTCTTCAATTTATCTGAAACACAAAAACCAAAAAAATTATTAATCAGTATGGCTGTAGAATAAAAAAAAAATCACAAAAGGGGCCGGTTTTCAATCGGGGTTTTTTTTTAATTTTTTTATATAACAAAAAAAAACGAAATAATTGAAATAATAATATAATATGATTCTAGTCCGGGCGATAGCCATTGATGTTGTGAAGAACATTTTAAAATATCGGACGATTCGGTTGAATAGTATATTTTTTTTACAACATCAGGACGAAAAAAATTCGTTTCGAGATAAATGAATTTTAAGTTTGAGGTACAGGCGCGCGCGTACCGCTCTCTACCCAGCTAACGGGCTGTATAAGCTATATTATTGGGAATTTCCGCATGAAAATTTCACAGTATATTCCTAAGATATTATACTTTCGAAATATCGAAAACACAAAAAAAAAAACGATTTTTTGCAATTTCTAGACCCCCTTAAGCCATGGTTCTCGTCTAATTAATGGTGTGGGTACTCGGTGTAGGTCCGTAGAATGATGATGGTAGGTAAGTAGAAATAGCAGTCGGCCTTTAAACCGACTTGACTGTTGCCGATCCACAGTAGCGTTTACCTGCTGCTCATTTGTTTAAAGTGCAAACCTATTGATCTGGCTGACATTCATATTCCTGAGGGCGTTTGCATTATTCGAGACCCATAGTCTAAAGTATCTGACTCTAGTGGCATGCCTTGCAGGACACTGACAGGGAAAATGTCATACGTTCCCACGACACTCGGTTCTACGTTACCGGAACGACCCCGATTTACATCCGGTCAAAGACTGTCACTTCAGTAGCATTCCCCATATATGTATAGAAAATGTTTATGCTGCTACAACAACAACATGAAAGACTATTCATCCTCCTCATTCTTGCAGCTTCCGCAATAGCCGAAATAAAATTTCCAAAATACATCCAATATTTTTTTGAATATTACTTTTTTATGAAATAAAACGAAAATGATTTTAAGTGATGAATATCTATATTTTGACCTTTACGCGCTCCATGCTTGTCTGTTTATATAAAGTTATCGAGTCCACAAATGTCAAATATGTTTGATGTACGAGGCCATTTGCAAAAATTGGAAAATTACAACAAAAACAATTATCTTCCGATACTGTGATTAATTTCGCGCCACCTTGCATCTTCCTCTATGGAATACCTAATTTCACAAATGTATTGTATGTACTTGAGTGTCCTAATTCAATAATAAAAGGATTGCTCAGTAGGTAGTAGTATTTCTCGTTCCCTCTTGACAAATCCACTCCCTTAGCAAGACACGAGGTTGCTAATTCTAGAAATTTTGAGTAAAAGTTAATTTATTGAAAAAAAATTTTGTTTTCAAAATTGTGTGCTTATCAGTAACAACTTTTTCTGGAGTTTGAATTTGTCTGTCCAGGACCAGTACGGCAAGGAATGCATCCTAGTAAGCCCCTAATTTAAAATATTGCTGCACTTTTTGACAATCTAAATCCGATACATATCAAATATTTATAGGTTATTGAAGTACTTACGAGGTAAATTCAAAAGTTATCAACGAGTTAGCGTTTTTCAAAAACCTACGACAAGGAGAGGAGTTGAAAGGTCTCCACGAGGACGAGATCGAATACATTGTAAGTTTCATTATAAGACAGCTGAGATGGACGGCACATGTTTCCAATTAGCCTACCTTCGCATGAATGGATGAGTGAAGAAGCTTTTTTCCAAACCAAGAACGCATAAATTAATTAATTATTTACACAAATAAATTCCACAAAAAAAAAGTGCGTGTAGAGTAGTACACATAACAGAAGTTAAACTTTCAAGGCAGACAAAGAAAGAGGGAGAGACCCGAGAGAGAACGAGAGAGAGAGAGAGAGAGAGAGAAAGAATATATATCTAAATAAATTCAAAGCATTTGCAGAGAATACAAATAGACAAAATCTACACAAAACGGAGAAGAGTCGACCGGTGTAGGTAAACGCCGGACACAAACTGTGGCAACATCGCGCACTACTCCGAGCGTTAGTCACCCGCACAAACGTAGCGATTCCAGGACCGCAGGAACGGCACAAATTATCGCAAGGCAATACCAATAAAGTAGAGGAAGAGGAAGGCCGCCTCTGCGTTGGAAAGATCAGGTGGAGAAGAACTTGGCTTCACTTGGTGCGTCCAATTGGCGCCGGTTAGCACGAGAAAGAAACGACTGGCGCGCTTTGTTAAACTCTTAACTTAAGAAGAAGAAGAAGAATACCAATTAATCCGACACCAGAATGGATAACACTTTAAAGTACGCACTAGCACTAGCCAGGATACGAAAATAAGCGCCAAAAAGGAGGCACCAAAAAAAAAACGCTAAAAAAATTGGGACCTAAAAACGCCCCAAACAGTAGGCACCAAGAAAATATAACGCCAAAAAGTAGGCACCAAAAATATATTTCCTACAAGTTTGTACCAACAAGCAAGCGCCAAAAAGTAAGCAGTGTTATTTTTCACTAGAAATCAGCAACCACAAGGAAAAACTCAGGAAAAATAGCCTAAAGTGTATCTAAGATATATCTAAGGTATAGCTCTCTCTCTCCTTTCCCTCTACGTTATATTTTTTTTCTCTCTCGTGGAACGAAAATGCGCAAAACGTTGCACGGCCTTGAAATTTTACTCTCCAAAACAAAAATTATTAAAAAAGTCCCCTAAACATAATAATATTTAATTTAAATAAGTACGGGTATCGGTAGTCAAGTAGGTAGTAATATAAGAAAAATCGTGACTGGGTCAAAACTCCAAACGTACGAAGAAAAAGCGTAGTCAAGTTAGGGGTCAGTATGAACAAAGTTTGTGTTTAGTCAGTTAAATTTATGATGGATCCACTTCTTCTATGAAATAATTCACTATGACCCTATTTTACTAAGGTAACAAGAAAACAACCGCGCTGTTAGTTCTGGCTTTTCCAAACTGGATAAAGAGGCAAAGCGAATGGGTCTGGTGATGAACGAGGACAAAACCTCTTGTCAAGAAGAACATGACAGCTTAATAAGAAAACTTAAATTTAAAAATTAATTCACAGCATATAATTCTTGGAATAAGTCAAACCATTTCTTTCTATTTAAATAAGAAAAAATTGTTACCACTTTTACCAAAAAGGATTTAATGTTTTCCACTTTCTGCATTCTTCTTATATGCACACTTTTGTAAGGGAGTGTAAAACTTCTAACGTTACAAGTGAGCAAATATTTAACAATTGAATCGTGCTTGAGTCTCCTGTCTATGAATGTTTTAAAGGAAATATGAGCTAAATTTCAAATGAACAACAGCGATTGCCTGCTCCCTTGAAAAATTCTCATTTGAACTATTGAGGAAGTAATAAAAAATACTGCTAGTTCTAATAATATTTTTTTGAAAAAGACATAATAAATCTCTTGTGCTTGTAGTAAAACGTGTTTAACTTGTGCTAAAAAATTCTTTGCAAATGTGCGAAAAAATTGTTACCAGATTTCGTACGAATTTACTCAAAGGACAAAAAAAATGAATTTTGTTTTGTAATTTTGCCTGGTGTAATATCATTTTTTTTTGTCACTGTATTTCGCTGCGCTGCATATAAATTAGTAAAAATTGTGCTGAGCAGAAATGCTTGACCAAAAATGTCAAACAATGAAATTAATGAAAAACGCTTAAAAATGCAGGTGTTGAATATGGAATTCCTCTGCGGCAACTTTTTGTGGTTTGCAAATATTGTAAATGAATGAAGGAAAATTTACGATCAATAAAATCAAGCGACGGCTGGCTGTTGCATTTGTATCTACAACTTGTTTTTTGCCTTATTTTCATACATATGTCTGTATGCGTATTTAAACAGACTTTACGAGCGACAAATGAGCTGTAAAATATGAAATCAAAACGCCTCAAAAACTACTGTTGATCGAGAGTGAACAACTAATTTTATAACTTAATTAAAAATATGAAAAATCTTATTACTTCAAAATTTTTAAATATTTTTTAAAACGCTCTTTCCAGGTAGCTTGCAGTTCGAAAAGCCGAACGACTTCGAACACCGAATAATGAACGAAATCCGTCAATGAACATTTGCTTCCGGAGCATATGCGACTGTTGTTTACCAAAAAAACAAAAACCAACGGATCCTGCCAGCCTTAAGTACTCAAAACCACTGTTAACCAGCCCAGCCTGTTAACCAACTACCAATCACTTAAATTTCTCGTACTTTAAGTCTTCAATAGTAAATTAATTATAAGCTAAAAGTAGCGCCAGAGCAATTTACAAAAACAACACTTACAAAAATGGGTGCAACACGCGAAAAGCCACGCATCAATGTAAGCCTCATCTCGCTCAAAGTGGTGGTGTTTTTTGTCATTAGTGGTGAGTAAAATCAAGAACTAACATTTAACAAATTTTAATTTATCTCATTTACTTCGTAGGCATTACCGTGCTCCATGTGCTACACGCCAACATACCCCTCCTGCTCGGCTTGAATTTCAACGAGTATCGTCGCATCAGCATTATTGCGCCATTTGTCTCGATAATCGGTCCACTGATTGCCGGTCCACTCGCCGATCGTTTGGCTGCCAAGAATGCCACCAATTTCGGACGCATTCTGCGCTTCCTCACTGCCCTTTTCCTAGTACTCGCTGCCATCGTGTACGCTTGTCTCTTCGCCATACCCGAAGTGCAAAGAGAGGAGGCACGTCGTCCGTTGGTTAGCTTCGGTTGTGATTTTAATGGCGCGGTCATATTTCAGGAACGCTGCTCAAAAGAGGCCACTTGCCATCATTGGAACGCGAAGATGGGCAATGTAAATTTGACACGTTGCACCTATACCTGCCAAGATCCCACAAAATATGAGAATATGTATACACCATGGTTTGAAGGTGTACCCACGCCTTTGCCCTCTACGGAGCATAGTTCAGAGTTTGATTATGAAGATGAATCGGTTGCCACATCAACGGAAAGTTTGCGCGTCAAACGTGCAGTTGGCGGTTCGGCTGAGTATGGCGGCGAACTATTGAGCGCTGAGGTTCAACAACAGCAACAACAACGTGCTAGTCGCGCTGCACGTGATGCCGGCGATGCCACGCCTATGAAGATCTATGTAGAGCCACCACATTTGTGCCTCACCCAAAAGACGGACAGCGGGGAGACTGTGGTGAAGAATTGTCATGTTTACACGCACGACACGAATAACATTGTAGTGCATTCAGTTCTACGTGCAGCTGATAGTAACAATGATAATGACACGCACAGCGACGACTGGTGCAAATATCCCTTGGGTGAGTAATTGAGGAGGGGAAGAGGGGAAATATTTTCATACATATACGCTAGTGGGCATTACAGAGGTTGATCAGTAAAGCAGCAGTGGTTGATCAAACACGAACCGCGAGAGTTGAAAACCGTAAAGGAAATACAGCAAACCTAATAGATTAGGTTGGGTGGTGGTTGGCGATGGAAAGTGCACTATAGCGAATATGATGGCCAATTTTTTTTAGTATCACATTGAACAATTGGATGTGGTTGAGTTCCTTTTTTCAGTAGCGCTGCGTGCCAAAAAATTTGTCCATAAACCGATTTTTTTTAGCAAGAAGTTGAACAATCGTGTGGGGATCCTAACTGTGGGTTAGCCTCCACGATGCAGCTGTTTGACATTGCCAGCCCGGTTTTGTTGGGCTCCGTAAAATTTGTTTGCATGCCCTCAATTCAGAAATGATCCACATAGGCACCACATAGGTACCACTGAAAGTTTGAAACGAAATTAGATTGACAGAATGTAGGTAGTACCAAAAACATAGAACGATGGTCGAGGCGGTCATTTGAATGAAATTTTATTTCGTAATAAATCAGAAGCTTTACTTTTTCTAGTAGAGTCACAAAATCCCACACATCACATATGTTTAAAACTTTGATTGCCATATGTGCCATCAGCTAGCACATTTTACTTCTTAGGACTAAGCCTACGGCGGCGCTAAATATTATGTTCAGACTATTATCTATGGAGTAATTCGGCAAGAAAAAAATTGTCAAGTCAGCCCTCAGATTGAGAGCACTCTTACATTTTAGAGAAATTCTCCTGTATTCCTGGTACAACGGATTTCTGTAGGACTAATGACATAAACTTAAAAAAATCCTTTATAACGGCGTTTTCCTCCGAAAGAGGAATGGGATAATGCACTTATTATTAACGCAAATGATATATGCAGATGGCACAAAATTAGATTACAAAGTAGACGGTAGGGTTTGCTCTGTTAAACTTGGGGTTAACCAATCAACTCGCCTACCTGATCAATGCAGTGTACTTCAGGGGGAACTCACAGCTATAAAATCGAGAGATTTATCCATAAATGAAGTCTTCATTTGCTCAGACAGTCAAGCAGCTATAAAAGCTATAGAATCCAGAATATTCTCATCAAAAACAGTCAAAGAATGTTTTAAGCTTTTAATAGGCGTATCACAATACTATAAAGTAAACCTTATCTGGGTGCCAGGCCATAGGAATATAGCAGGAAACTGCAAATCAGATGAACAACTCTTGATATCCAATTGGATAAGACGTTGATACCTATGCCTATAGCCTCTTGTAAATTATTAATAGATAGGAGAACTGTCAACTTGGTAAATACAATTAGGTTAAAACTGACTTTATGCGAACTAAGCAAACAAATTTAGCCGAAATTGGACAGCGGTCGCTCAAAAAGCCTCTTGAGATTTAATAGAGAGGTTACAAGAAACATTATAGGTGTATTAACTGGTCATTGTTTAATATGTAGGTAGCCACGCCATAAGGTTAGGACTTCCATACTAGGATTTTTTCAGAAGCTATCTTAACACGGAAGATGAGGAAACAATCAGACACCTCCTATGTGAGTGTGAAAGCTTAGCCAGAAGGAGATACTTTGGCAGCGCATTCTTAATAGATGTAGTGGATATAGCGCATCCCAAATCCGGGGGAAAAAAAACGGATCTGATACTGTTTAGCAGGAAACACAAAACCCCTACTCTTAAGCAAATATTCCCAGGGGGAAAGCCCCTCAGAGTAACAGAATGGGCTAAATATCTAGGACTTGTACTGGATAGGAAACTAAATTGGGGGCTCTTAGCCGGAGATAGCCGTATTGTACTCTTGCGAAATGCTAATTGGGACGAAATGGGGGTTGAAACCCAGAAATATACATTGGGTCTACACAGCAATGGTTAGGCCAATTCTCTTCTGTGGTATTGTAATATGGTGAAACGCCTTTGAGAAGGGTGTGAACATCAAAAGATTTAACAAGGTTCAAAGACTAGCATCCGTTCTTCTAATCCCCACCATCGAAAGCATTATATTCGACATTCAACTTCCTTCCGGTATATCTTCAGGAAAAATACCTCTTAAAGAGATGGCTGAGTCATTTCACCTACCCTTAGGTAGGGTTCCTGGCTATTGCGACATTGAGGGTAACTGCAGAGCTGATAAACTAGCGAGACTCGGCAAAAAATTGACCGATGAGTACATATACAATGATGTAGGTATGTATATCCTTACAAACATGTAAGCTACTTACCCTTGAGGAAATCGTTAGAGCAGCGAATAAAAGAAAGCATAATGAAACCACCTACAGAATCACCCAAAAATTGTCTGACTGCCTTTTAGGTAGACACGCCCAGAAGATGGGTGTGCAAACACAAGACTTCTGCGGAAGTTGTCTAGATGAGGAAGATGGTCGGGATCATTCGGTTACATTGCCCCGCTCTCTCTAGCCGTAGATTTATTATTCTAGGTAGACAATTTTTTAATGAATTGGAAGATCTCAGTTCAGCAGAAATTACGGATATTCTAAAACTTTTGAGAAGCACACACTGGTGTGAGGAGAGATAGGAAGAACTCCCCACGCGGCATCACAATGGGATATGAGCCTGAGAGTGTCCCACAGGACAACCGCTTCAAACAAAGCTAACCTGGCGCATCTAAAATTAACGAAGGTTTGCTAGTTTATAAAAGCTACAGAATGGTTTAAGTGTAAGGAAAAGTTCTAGTGGCATCGCAATGGATCTACGACTAGTCTTAGTACGTCATTACCACATGCGGTCACAATTATAGCTGAAAAACAGTCAAGAAATGTATGTGGACTCAAGAGTAGTGCTCTTGGTTTTTTTTTGTTTTTGTTTTGTTTTTTTTTTGTTTGAAGAAACCAACCACGGTTGCCCAACTTTTCGTATATACCATATTTATGTACGTATACACACAATCATATCCGTTGGGCTTCCAAAATTTAAGAAGGAAAATGCATTCAGGCCACAAGTGCTTTGCAAACACTTTCAATTAGTGACAACAAACAGCCGTGGCAATGTGGTGATTTGTAAACAAGAGTGTCAACTAGCAATCATGTCATCAACTGCTAACCAATCGCCACCTTCATCAATAGCACTCACTTCGTCATTATTCATTCACACACACACACACACACATACATGCACATATGTAACAAGTAAATATACTTGCTTACAAACGTTCAAGTATATATAATGACAAGCAATTTGCAAGTCTAAATAGTAACCAACACACACACACACCCACACATGTATACATACTCAAACACATCGAAATTTTGACGCTATTCGTACATTACCTGGGCGGCTGCAACTCATTTACACCTCCACTGTTTATCTCTTTTCAGATGGCTTCCAGTGTAACATACCCACCGCACAGGTTGAATACATGATTGGGCTCAAGAATGGCAGCGCTTGCAAACCGATGATTGAATGTCAAGTGATTGATCCTTACGACAGCAAAGGCAGTGTACTGGCCGATAGTGAATGCATTAAAGTAAGCGATTTACGCCATCATCCCGCTACTCTAACGGCATATGCGAGGGTTGCTATTTACATTTCTGGCCAAATAATGGAAACAATTAATATTTATTTTTTTTTGTTTTTTGTTTGCCCTTTTGTTTAAAAATGCCTTCCCACCATATAATAACCGTCGTTACTACGAGTGGGGCGATTCCATTAAAACATCCCTTTTCTAGTCTTGGATTTTTTCCTCAACCCCGGGACTGCTTCCGCATTGCTTCCAGGTAGAGATCCAAGATGGCGTCTGAAGAAGGACACATTCACTTTCTCACACTGCGTCCAGTGTCACCTGTTTTAAAAACCATTCAAGTATGCTTAATGCTCTTCAGCATAAGTTTCCATTTCACGCCTATTTTTTCGCATAATATTCTTCACGAAATTTGTTACAGCATTCCATTTTTTCGCCTATCATAATTTCTTTGATTCTTTCTTAAGGTGTACGTACACCAATAACTCGTTGCAGAGCTGCTATCTCTGTGCTGCACCTCTCGCATTTGAAGAAGTATCTCAATAAATGCAATTTGGTAGGTTCGCCTTTCCCATTCGTCACAAATACTTGCGAAAAGACCTGTGTCCGGACAAAAACTGTGGGAGGTAATAGTTAGCTTCATAGAGCTTTCTTCCTACCCACTTTTTTAGATCGAGTATTAGTCCCGCTGTCCATCGACCGTTCCGTTCAGAGCTCCATATTGCCTGACAAAGTGGGAGTGTTTGAATTCTAAGTCGGAGAAGTAGGGTCCTGGAATCCCCGAGATATTTGCCTCCCATCTGCGTTTGCGCTCTTGTGCTGGAAGGTCTATAGGGATGGCTCCGCTGATAACTAAAACTGCTGCTTCTAATACTGTTCTGTACGAAGAAGCTTTTCTGAGAGCGCAGGTGCTTTGCACAGATTGCAAAGTTTTTCGCCCAAATCGCACCCTTAGCGAATCTACCCATATTTTGCATTCGTATAGAAGAATCTAGTTCGTCGCGTCTTTTAAAAGTTCTCGCTTGCTCTGAGTGGGACCTCCAAGGATGGCAACTTACTTAACGTGCCGCTTACCTTGGCAAGGAAAAATTAATATTGGTGCTCGAAAGCGGTTTTATTGTTTTTCAAAATGCACTTTTGCATTCAATTGAACCAATTTTTGAAGCACTTTGCCCCAGTCCGTTTGCGACAACTTTGAAAGCATCAACTGCTTTTTCTTGCATCGAAAGTCGTTGGCCCCATAGTTTGCTTTTGAGGTGAGAGAAGTCAAAAAGAAGTCATTGGGTGCCAAATCAGGATACTACGGTGGATGGGTCATTAATTCACGTTTTGGTCAGTCAAAAGTCCTTTTGTAAGCTCGCATTACCTTGATGAAGGCTGACTCGTTTGTGCAAACATTTGTGCCCAACAAATACCGAAAATGCGGGCGACTATTTGCATAGACGTGCTCCGCGAGCGAACAACTTATGCTGGATTTGACTCATCTTGGAACATCGATTTTTGTTTAGTTTCTGGCCCGTATGCATAAATCTATGATATGCCATGCGTCTAAATGTTACACACAGCTTTTGTACCAGCTTTGTACCGAAATTCTAATTTTCCAGCATTTTCTTGCTCCAATCGAACCTCTTTTTTGTCGTTTTTTCAATGGTGCGAGATTCAACGCGAATACGCGTTTTTACCTCAAGGTGGTCATGCGAAAACTTATTGACGCTCAGCATACTAAAGCCCACAGATAGCTCAATGTCACGGTATGCCGCAAGACGATCGTGCTCAATCACTTCGCGCACAGCATCGATATTTTCTGGCACAACAACTTATTTTAGTCAATCTTACCGGAATTCTTCGGTGAGCGAAGAGCGACGTTGGAAAAATTTATTGTACAAGTATTTTAGGGTGCAAAAGAATGGTGCTTGCTCGTTATATAATAATTTTAGTTTATCGATGCATTTTTGTCTCATAAGTCCACCTCGAAAATTGTGAAAAACGATCGTATGGTTTAATTCCATTTTTGCACCGAAATGCATTTTTAAAGCCGCTGTAAACAACACTAACATGGCTTACATATCAAAAGCATCTTGGCCAAATGCAGCCAGAAGAAAGGCATATGCGCTCAATTCAACTCAGATCTATCCAGAGAGGGATCTGGGATGAGGCACAAAATACCATAACTTCGGCAAACCCCATAAAGAACCTACATATATCTATATCTGGGTTGGTTGGTTAAAGTGGTGATTCTTCCAGAATCCAACTAGCGCTTCCGCACCATTTTGTTGCCACATTCTCGTTATATATAATATATATATCTATATCTACACATCAAAATATTCTGAGCGCATTTTTAGTAAAATATATCAAACTATCCAACGATAATGAAACATGTCACCTAACAACACTAGGAGTGCCCAAGACCCGAAATATAAATAGCAAACCTCGTACGCATTTGTCTGCAACATGCCACTTATTTAATCTTTCTTTCTCACCCTCTCTCTCTCTCTCTCTTTCCCTTATTCCCGCACATATCATAGATTACTGGAGACTTGGATGCCACATTGGGCGGCTACACTGCCATCCGCTTGTTGGGCGATATTTTCGTGTTGGCCGCATTTACACTTCTCAACACCGCCATCGTTATTGCAGTACGCGAAACCTCCGAAGGACGTGGCGAGGTGTGCCGTCAGTATGCCTGGGGTGCTATTGGTTATGTGATCTTCTTTTCCCCCAACTTTTTATTTGGCTTTTCCGATGAAGCGAAATATGATGCCACTGTGACGATAGCACTAATCCTTGTCATTGTGTGTCTGCTCATCGGTGCATTAGTACTGCTCCTTGCCTCGCAAATGCCGCTCAGCCCACCAGAATGGTGGTGGCACACAAAGACAGGCATGTTGGTCTATCCCATGTCGGCAATACGCCGCTATAGCCCTGAAATTTTCTTACTTACTCTTGTTGCTATACTATTTGGCACATTCTGGAGTAGCATTCACAGTTATCTCCGGTGGACATTCAACGATGAGTATGCGGTGACCTATTCCGGTTTGATTTTGGTATTGGTGCTGTTTTTCAATGTGGACAAATTCATCGAATATTGCGGACATTCGAATATCTTTATCGCCGGCTTTGCGGTATTCATCATACGCTTCACTGCGCTGAGCTGCGAAATCACATGGCTGACCCATGTCATGCAGGTTATTGAGCCGGTCGTCATTGGAGCTGTGTGGATAACGATTATACTGTATATGCGACATGCAATGCCCAGGAAGTTGACAGCGACCGGACAGGCAGTGGCTGTGTTGGCCTTTTTCGGCATTGGTAAGTAACTATGTGCTTGAATTTGTAATGGGTAATGGGAGTAAGGACAACCGGAGCGGCTAACCAACTGGTTTTGGTGGTGGTAGCTAAAACAAATTTCAAGTTATTGGTGTTCAGATAGCATTTGAAATTACGTTATTTTTGAACTTTGGTTAAACCTCTATATAATTTTCATAAGACTGTGAATTGTTTTCTCAACTAACCCCATTTGATTACGCCGATGAACATATTTTAGTTTCTCAAATGCTTTTTGAACACTTGTTGATTTCTAGTGTGTGAGCCAGCGAAAAAATTATTGACATGCTGACTGATGAAGCCTTTCGGTCACAGCCTCACTTACTCTCCGTACATATGCTAAATTCTCTATATTTATATCTTATTTTTATCATATTATAGGATTTTTTCAATCAAAACCTCTTTAATTTCTTTTTGTTTTCTTACAGGCAAAGGTCTGGGCGCCATCATTGGCTTGGCGCGCGACGATAAGGTGCCTCAATCGGGTTCAGAAGAGATCCATCAGTGGCTGGCCATTGCCGCTTGCAGCATTGCAGTCATTTATTTCATCATTTACAATTTGATTTTGGCGCCACGTTGTGCTGCCAAATCGCAGCATATTGAAGAGTTGATTTCCGGTTCGGCATCGCACAACTTCAGCAACGGCACCGGCAATGGAGCAGGCAGCACCGGACAGGGTAACACCAGCGCTGGTGCGGCGTTGAATGGGAACTCAAATTATTCGCCGCTACGCGTGTACCACAATGAACGAGGGAAGTTGGGACAATTTAGATTTTAAATTCAACTATGCGCTTCGGCCGCCGTAGCCGAATGGGTTGGTGCGTGATCACCATTCGGAGTTCACTGAGAGGTCGTTGGTTCGAATCTCGGTGAAAGCAAAATTAATAAAAACATTTTTCTAATAGCGGTCGCCCCTCGGCAGGCAATGGCAAACCTCCGAGTGTATTTCTGCCATGAAAAAGCTCCTCATAAAAATATCTGCCGTTCGGAGTCGGCTTGAAACTGTAGGTCCCTCCATTTGTGGAACAACATCAAGACGCACACCACAAATAGGAGGAGGAGCTCGGCCAAACACCTAACAGAAGTGTACGCGCCAATTATTTATTTTTTTTTTTTTATGCGCTTCGATATACCACACGCACACATGCAAACAGATGTATGTGTTCGAAACAGGTTATTTTATATAATTTTAATTAAATTTTTATAAATGTAACTTTTAACTTAATTTTGTTTTTCGTTTTTTGTATTAAATGAGAAGAATATTAATTGTAATAAAATATTAATACTAAACACACAAAAAAACAAAAACAAAATTATGTAAACTTCACAAAAACAAAAATTAATTAAATAGAGGCAGAAAAATTACGCCACACAATGGGGAGTTTTGGCGTTTGTATGGCAGCGCGCAGAGGTAAATGAAAGTGACGACGTTACGGTTTCAGTAAGATAACTTTTTATGCATCCACAAGCCCACCTTGTCTGTTTATATGTGTGAGATTATTAGCAAAAACAAAAACAAAAAAAAAACAGTCGTACGACAATCCATTTGGAACAACTATTTCAGATCAGTTTTCAAACACCAGCCTGCGTGTCGCTACTCTTGTAACAATAAATGTTAATTATATCCGTAAGCGTAGATTTTGCTAAGGTAACACACTGTAAATTAATAATAAATGTTTTTCACATAATTTTTCAAATAAAAAATACAATTACATTAACAAGCCTGCGCAAATTATTGTAAAATAAAATTTTTAATAAAAAGTTATAATTAAAAATCAAAGTAATAAATGGCGCAATATCTAAAAAAAACGCTATTTACATTTAGTAAATTAAGAGTGTAATAATCAAATTACCGTGAACATATGCAGAATAAGTACACATACATATATTTTTAAACAAATAAAAAAAATATATTTTTATTTATACCTAAGAAATTTATTGCACTGAAATGGTGCACGAAATCTAACAATCTTTTTGTAGGCGGCATTGATTATGATATGTTAATATGTTTGCATAAAAAGTTAATACAATTTTAGTGATTTATTAAGCTTGAAAATATGGGCAAGTCATAATTAAACTCGGCACGTGCAAAATAAAAAGTGATGATTTTCAACTAATTACATTACGACTACAATGTTTGTTGCCGCTATGCAAAAAAAAAAAAAAAAAAAAACGAATAAAAAACATGAAATAAAAAAACGCACTTTCCGATATTTTTTATTGCTTAGCAAAAAACATTTGTCATCAGTGTAATCTCAAATAGATGTACAAGTATAGTAATATAAAATATATCGGGTTGGGGCATAAGTTCATAGCGTTTTTGCCGAAGACTTTTATTTAAACAAGAAACAATAATTACTTCAATAAGTTAATCAACTAAAGGGTGATTTTTTAGTTATTATCTTTTTAAAGAGTTGGTTTAAATAGCTGACGCACGTTTCGTGTTTTGTTTCACTGTCAAACATCTTCAGTTTGGTCTATAATTTAACCATGAATCGTCTTACAAACGAACAACTCTTTCAAATCATTGAAATTTATTATAAAAATGCGTGTTCTGTTAAGAAAGTTTATCGCGCGCTTCTTCCATTTTATCGTCAGTTTAATCGACCCACTGAAGCGGCTATTCGAGCTATTGTGACTAAATTTAGAACCAAATTTACATTATTGGACTGCGAACCACCAACACGCTTATGTAGAGTGCGAACTGAGGAAAATATCGCAGCTGTATCGGTCAGTGTTAATGATGACCATCAATTATCGATTCATCGGCGTTCGCAGCAATTGGGCCTCTGTTACTCAACAACGTGGAAAATTTTGCGAAAGGATTTAGGTGTGAAGCCTTTCAAAATACAGCTGGTGCAAGAATTGACGCCGAACGACCTACCGCAACACAGAATTTTTGGTGAATGGGCTCTTGGAAAGTTGGCCGAAGATCCACTTTTTTATCAACAAATTTTGTTCAGCGACGAAGCTCATTTTTGGTTTCAATGGGTACGTAAATAAGCAGAATTGTCGATTTTGGAGTGAAGATGAGCAGGAAGAATTGCAAGAGCTACCAATGTATCCGGAAAAGGTCACAGTTTGGTGCGGTTTATGGGCTGGAGGTATCATTGGACCGTACTTCTTCAAAGATGCTGCGAATCGTAATGTAACTGTGAATGGTGGCGCTACCGTGAAATGATATCCAACTTTTTTTTGCCCAAAATGCAAGAGCTTGATTTGCATGACATGTGGATATGCCACACAGCATAACACACAGCGTAGCAATGGACTTGTTGAGAGGCGAGTTCGGTGAACATTTTATTTCACGTTCGGGACCTGTCAATTGGCCACACATATCGTGCGACCTTTAGATTATTTTTTGTGGGGCTATGTTACAGCTCATGTCTATTCAGACAAGCCTGCTTCGATTAACGCATTGGAAGCCAACATTAAAGCATTGATATATGAGATACCGGCCAGAACATGGGAAAGAGCATGCCAAAATTGGACTTAGCGGATGGACCATTTGAAGCGTAGTCGCGGTCAACATTTGCATGAAATAATCTTCAAACATTAAATTATATGGACTGCACTATCGATTTAAATAAATATGTCACGCATTTTTCTGAATTTTACGTGTGTTTTTTTGAAAAACTTTCCTATAGCTCTTAAAAATCACCCTATATGTATTCGCCTTTGCGGCTTGCAACATCTTCCCAGCTTTCGACCAAATAGTTAATTCCGTTCCGCCAAAAATCGCCTGGTCCGTTTTCAAAGAAGTTGTTGAGCCGTTGAACTCTTTGTTATCGAAGTTAACGCCCGTCATATGGTTTGACTGGGAGCGAAAAAGATGGTAATCGGTCGGTGCAAGGTCCGGTGAATACGACGAATGCTGAAGGACCTCTCATTCGAGTTCTTGGAGTTCAGCTTTGACGACTTATGCAACATGGGGCCTGGCGTTGTCGTGAAGGAGTATGGTTTGACCATGTCGATCAGGTCTTTTCAGTCGAATAGCCTGACCCACGTGGTGCAGCTGGGCAATGTAGAGCTCCTTGTTGGCCGTGGCATTCTTTTCGAGCATTTCCCAGTGCACCATGCTCTCCCAGTCTCTCCAAACACATTTTCTAAACTCCTTGGATGAAGATCCGGCTTGACTACCAACTTTGGTGTATCTCCTGGAGCCATCTACTCCTTTCCTTCCTTAATATTTATGTACTTCTCATCTCCCGCGACGACTCGGTACAAAAAGCGGTGCTTATGATCGTGTATTGCTCGAGGGCAGACGAGATGCTGGAAGAAGTTTGAAGTTTCTTTGTTTTTTTTCCGTTGAGCTCGAGAGGCACCCAGGCTCCAAATTTTTCCGAAAATCCCATTAAATGAATGTGATTATAAATCGATTTATGATCGCAGTTTATTTTTTCTGCCATTTCACGATTGGTTTGGTGTCCATTCTCCTTAAAAAGTGATTTCAGGCGTTATTTACCGAATTCGGAAGGAGTTCCGCCACGGGACGTGCCATCGGCGGAAGGTCACCATTTTTGAACTTTGTAAACCATTTCCGTGCTATAAACTCATCTATGACATCTTCTCCATACACGTCGCAAATGTCCCAGGCTACTTCGGCAGCTTTTTGACCTGAAAAGCAAAGCAGAGCCGGTGCCGAGCATGTTGATATTTGCCCCTCTGGGTATTCTATTCCTAGGCTTCAAATGAAATAAATATGGACATATCTTTCACCCCATTCAATCTCTGTCCTGACTTAGGTGATTGTGATTTTTAAAGACGTTTACGAATGACAAAAGTGGACATTAATTATATGTGAATTCAGACGGCGAAAAAACACAAAATTGTTTAGAAATAAAAGAAATAAAAATATTTATCTCGTTTGGGTTTTGGTATAATTTTTTGGATAATTGTGAAGAGGAGTTTAAAGAAGAGAAATATTTTATGCCCAACCTATGTAAAAGTGCATTTTTCCTATGGGAATATTCGATGGTATATTTCAAAGTGCTGAGGAGTGACGTTACACACATTGCAAATTCACTAAGAGCAGAATATATGAGCATTACGGGATGGACGCCACCTTTTGAAAACAGCCTCCTGTTTCATTCACATAAGAGTTGTTTTCATTTGATTCGCCAGAATAATCTGAAGTATAAATAATTAATTGCTATGAAACTGAACCTGGAGGCCAAACAGCAGGTCAACATTACTTACTTTTATTCGTGCTGAGTTCTGTGAAAAAAATAGGAAAAAACTGTCCGAATTGGGAAAGGAGAATCTTGTGATCTATGAGCTATAATTCGATATATTTTTCGAAAAATTTGGTATTTTATGGTATAAACTTAAATGCAACATGTCCACTTACGAGCTTTACTTGTTCTCTTTTCAGTGATTTGAAAAATCCATCTCGCCCAAAAGATGCTAGTAACTCCTGAAAATTTTCGTAGGATGTTTTATTACGATTATCGACGTCGCTTATCGGGGCAGGAGTGTATTGCTCAATGTACATTGCCTTTTGCCGTTGAAACACCATACATAGCCACAGAAATTTAGCCGCGAAACTTCAAAGTAGATCTACTATATGACTTCGTGAATGAATTTATTTTAAAACAAATAATTATAAAAATTTAAATCGCGTAATTTCTTCATTAACGTGAAAATGAACTATTTTGACAATGAAGTCAAAAGCAATGAAGGCATTATAATGCTGTCGAGCATTTCGATAATTGTGTCCAACATCCAGCATGAAACTCAACATCTTGTCTCACCAAGCAACACCATACACAAATACCTCTTGAGATAAAAGAAAAATTGAAACTAAAATGGCAAGCAAGAAAAACATGGCGAAGAAGGAAACATCCTGACGACAAAAAGACACTTAACTCATTTACTCAAGAACTCAAAGAACTCCGTAAAAAAGAACACAACTTCCAGCTCCAGAACTATTTCAGCAAACTTGATGCAACATCTGCCACTGACTACTCTCTATGGAAATCAACAAACAATTTAAAAACGCCAGCCCTAGCACAATCATCCACTAAAATGGAAACTAAAAATGGGCTAAAGCAGATCTCGAGAAGGTAAACACATTTGCTTGTCACTTCACTCGAGTGTTCTGATCCCACGAAATCGAACCTTCTCCAAGTACTGATGAAAAACTATAAGGTGCAATAGAACACACACAAAAAAAGTCTCGAAAAATGAAGTTAAATAAGTGATAAGAAAACTTAAGAGAGGAAGATCCCTGGATATGACCTCATAACAGGAGAAGTACTGAAACAACTCCGCGAAGAAGAACTCACTTTCTTTACGTACATATATAATTCTATTATATTATATGGCTTTGTCCCACGTCAGTGGAAAGTAGCTCAAGTAAAAAGATCCTCAAACCAGAAAAAAGCGCTGAACAAGTCGAATCATATCGGCCAATCAACCTATTGCCTATTGCCTCTTAAGTAATGGAATCCCTTTTTCTGAAAAGAGTTATGACTAGAATTGAAGACCAATTCATCATACATAATCCCAAATCACCAATTCGGTTTCAGACAGAAACATAGTACCAACGACCAAGTAAGTCCATAGACTCATAAACAGCATACACGATGCATTTGAACAAAAGAAAATATTGCAGCGCCGCTTTTCTCGATATATCTCAAGCCTTTCAACGCGTTTGAAATGATGGCTTACCCTATGAAATAAAAGACACTTTTCGATATTTCCTTGTCAAAGAAGGCGAGGAGTAGGCCAAGGCAGTATTATGGGCACTACCCTATATTTGCTATACGCATATGATTTACCAGCTTCTGAAAAAGTAATAATCGGAACGTTTACGGTTGAAACTGCCGTACTTACAATAGACTCCCATCGCCATGTGGCCTCCCAAAAACTACATAGAGGACTTGATAAAGTAACTCATTGGTTGAAAGAGTGGCGCATTAAGCCAAATGTGTCAAGATCTTCCCAAGTCTCTTTTACACTAAATCGAAAAATTTCCCCCCAATTATGCTCAATAATATAATCATACCACAAACCAATGCCACAAAATATCTCGGCGTCCATCTTGATAGCAAATTTACATGGCAAACCCATATTTTCACCAAACGGAATTCTCTATGAATAAAACTCAGAAGCCTATATTTCCACCTACATCGAAATTCTCATGTTTCTCTCGAAGGTAAGCTCTCACTTTACTCAGCTACTTTGAAACCGATATGGACACACATATGGCATTCAACTTTGGGGCACTGCGGCTAACTCCAACATCGAAATGCTGCAAAGATTCGACTCGAAAAACCTCAGAATGATCTCAAATGCTCCCTATTATATTATATCACAAATGCACAAATCTCAAAGTACAAACATTAATTGAAGAAATAAGAAAATATGTCACATCACGCTTTACCTGCCACAGAAATTATTAAAAACCTCATAACCTTCATCAGTCTCAAGAGAAAATCTGCAAAAGACCTCATATGATATTAAATCAGTCTAAATTATTATGTACCTTAAAATTAGTAAATGGTTGCACCACTGGTTGTATTCCATAAGTTTTTTTTTTTCTTAAATAGCTTAAAATAAAAATATTACTTAATGTTTAAAACAACAGCTCAATAAAAAAAGGAATTAAAAAAAATTCTGGCAGCTCGCCATTTCGTCTATCAGCTGTTCATTCATCCAGGGTTTGGTAGGGCTAAAAAGCCATTCTACAAATACTCACAAGCAATTTCTCCTTCTTTTTCTTTGTTTTGTTTATTTGTTCTGTATTATTAAAGTGCCTGACGTCACACTTGTCAAAATCGCGAAAAATTGATGTAACAGTTTCAGGTAGGCACCATCTTTAGTACTCAATTCGCCCTGATTTTTGGTATGTAGCTACCTTTTATGCCAACTGCTCCATCTGTTTACCACTCGCTAACGCTTGGCGAATCAAGTGCGGCTTTCAATAATTTTAAAATAATTTATGAATTAAAGATATTACTTTTTTTTTGAATTTAAAGATTTACTTAATCGTCTTCACATGCAAAATACTCATGCGAGCCATTGTTGTATATATAAATACTATGTGAATATATAATTCATTTATTTGGAAACATTAATTTTCAAGGTGTGGCACTTGCATAACAAATGTTTTAAAATGTACATAAATATTTTAATTTAAAACCATACAAGTTTACAATTTAATGGTAGAGAGATTAACACTTACAGGACAAATGCAATGGATGTGACAAAAAAATTGTATGCAAACAAATGACTAAATGAATTTGCGTTGGCTGCAACTCCCAATAAATTTCGCAATTAATGGTTTATATACGCACAAACATAAAGAGCGAAAAGTAATTAAACATTAACATTTGAAGCATTTAAACAAATAGCTGTAGCATCAACATTTTTCCCACAATTGGGACGTTGCACCAAAGCATACAAATCTCATGCAACGAGGACTCCCGTTTTGATTCATTAAATCTTTCTTAATAAATCCACAGTCATACAGAAGCTGAAAGGAATGCACGCAAACACAAACAATCATTTGTCATAAATTAAAATGTAATAAGCAAATAAACAAAAAAATTATATTTACATACTACCATACAAATACATATGCACGATTATGTGTATGGATATGCGGATAGATAAGTGCAGTTGTGCATTTCAGTTTGTACACAGCAGAGAAAAGCCAAAAAACTCAGCAACTGTTCTAGTTCACGAACTGGTGTTTGAAGAATGAGGCCATATTAAATTAATGCAGAAGTCATACCTTTAATAAAGTATATCGCACCCTAAATACAAAAGGGTCACAACTCAAAATGTACTTCTGCTCAAATATGAACGAGACGTTATCAATAAAACGGTCCGCGGATGACATATGGCAAAAATAAATTTTTTGTTTTTTGGTAGGACTGTTATAAGCTTACATGGCAAATTTTAGCGTGATATATCACATAGTTTGTTTTCTGTGCTACTGTAAACAAGTCAAGCTCGAGTGTGGAAAATTTTGAGTTGTGACCCTTTTGTATTTAGGGTGCGATATGTATTCGCACCAACTTTTGGCGAGCATGCCACAACATGGATAGATTCACACGTATTGAGTCACAGAGGACGCAAGAGAAAAATTAACAATTTTTCTATAAGAGAGAATTATAATAATTTCGCGTATTTGGAATATAAGAACGCCAGACAGAAAGTAACCAGAATATAACCAGTCTGAAAAATAGTTAATTTCAGCTGTAGGCATATTAAATTTTTTTTCTATTACTAAAAACAACACCTCGCCGTAGTTGAATGGCTTGGTGTGTAACCCCCATTCGGTGGTGCACTGTTTGGGGGGGGAAAAAGAATTCTTTTACTTTCACGGTAGATGGCAGTAGTGATCGATATCTCATAAAGTATCGATCAAACAGTTCAAAGTTTAAGGTGACATTTCACACGAAAAAAAATCTTTTGCTGTATTTTGTTTGTTCCATTCAGTTGTGAGTTACAGAATCTTAACAATGGAAGTCAACAAAAAAAAAAAAATTCGGTACACCTTACAGTTTTTCTTTGATAAAGGCGGAAATGCAAGCCGGGCCGCTGAAATTGTGAATGGTGTTCATGGTGCTCAAGTTGTAGCAGGCAATTATGCAATTTGGCTGCTTTAGTTTCGTCGATTCCGTTCAGGCATTTTTAATGCTAAAGAAAGTGGCGATAATGCCAAAAATGTTGATAAAATCACAGAAATAATCGAATTAGATCGGCATATTAGTAGTCGTCGTAGTAGTCGCTCACTACTCATGCGGTCATTAACAGCGCTTTCTGAGCCGAATCGTCACGGGAGATGAGAAATGGTGGCTATACATCAATATGAAGCAAAGAAAGGAGTGAGTGGGTTCAGGAGATACTCCAGTGCCGGGAGTTCACCCAAAGCAGGATATGTGTTTGGTGAGGCTGGAACGACATGACGAACGGGGAAATGTTCGAAAAGAATGCCACTGTCAAAAAGGAGGATATTTGACTAAAAATACCTGATCGGCATGGTCAAGCCATACCCCTTCACGACAACGCCAGGCCCCATGTTGCACAAGTCGTCAAAGCCGCACTCCAAGAATTCGAATGAGAAGTCCTTTAGCATTCGTGGTATTCTCCGAACCTTGCATCGACCGATTACCATCTTTTCCGCTCCCTGTCGAACCATATGAAGGGCGTTAACTTCGATAACAAAAAGGTGCTTAAAAACTGGTTTTGACACCAGACCAGGCGATTTTTGGCGAAACAGCATGAACAAATTGGTCGAAAGGTGGGAAGAGGTTTTGAGCAGCAACTTATTCATATAATTATTGAGTTTTATCTAAATAAAAGTTTTCGGTAAAAATGCTACGAACTTATTCCCTCAACCAATATTTTTACAAATCCGCTGTATGGAAGATTGTACCAATCTTCGAAAGGATCTTAAATATTTTCAAGAATTATTTACCTTGAACCGCCTGTACTTGAATACCGACTAATGCTGTGAGATTTCATACAGGAAAAACCCCAATCTATTTATTTATGATTATATTTTGAGCAATATGAAACTTAGTTGTACGGAGGATATTAAAGGCTTGGGCATAATCTTCGATTTGGGACTGACATTCGCCAAAGGATTTTCTATGGTTTGATTTGTACGTCGTAGTACGAAAAGCTTTTCTAATCACTTGGACTTAAAATCAATCTGCGTCTACTAGTTCGAAGCCAACTAGTTTACTGTTCATTAATATGGAACCCGTTCTACCATTGTCATATAAATAGGATCGAAAGATTCCAAAAAGTGTTTACTAAATATGCATTATACACATGTACAGGCTTCGCTGGCCCAAAGGTCTCTCTAGTTATATAGGCAGACGCAAATTGATTGGACTGCAAAGCCTTCGCTTCATGTATAATCATTTAAATTCCAAAAGAAATTGGGGTGAGCTATTGAGTTTAATAAAGCTTCAAATAAAGCTCCATAATTTAAGGCAGGTTTTTTTATTTGTAGTTCATCGCATGGAACTAACAACGCCTTCAATGAACCAGAGGTGAGACGCATTAGACAACTATCCTAACCCAATGAAGCTTAAACATAGAGTTCAGTAATACAGAAAATTCGTTTTTTGAAATCTTGGAATTCGAGACGTCAGTAAAATCACGAAGTGCAAGTTCAACAGCAGCATTTCGAGCGTATTTTGTATTGAATTTATTTAGATAGAAATTAAGAGATTTAAAATTAATGGAGGGGATTAAATGAGGAAGTAACGTCTCTCTGAATAATGCTGAAACATTAATTTATTTGGAATTTCATGCCAAGTGTAATGTTCAAAAATAAATTCACACTAAGTCAAACATCAAATTGTATATTAGCAAAGATTTTTTGTAAAGTTCGAATCCATAAACAAGAGATAATTTTTTTAGAAATATTCTGACACCAATTTATTACTATTGTATTTATTTACCAATTTTGAACTCATCCAGAACTGGTGATTTGGTCACAGATAGGACTTGAGTTTTTTGTATCTTTTGTATTCTGAACTAGTCCATTCATTGATATGATGCTGATCCAAAGGCTGAGAAGCTCACTAACTTCAACAATGCTGATGCGCAGCCAGCCGGACTTCACTGCAGGGTTTTTACTCCCATACACATATGAAAAAGACCAACGCCTGCTGACGCAAATGTAAACCTTTTAATGTTAATTTTAAAAGCACTAAGATAAACAGTCGTAAATCTGCTGAATGTAAGCTGAATAAACGTAGCATACAAATATTTTCGAAATCGATTTTACTTATTGTGCACACACATACTAGGTGTGCTCAAAAAGTATGTTAACTTTTTATTTCTCTCGAAAGTGTCCAGGTTCGAATCCCCAGGCATGACACATCAAGTGATAGAAGAAGTTTTTTTAAGTAGCGGCCACCCCTCGACAGACAGTGGCTAATCTTCCAGACTTTTCTGCCATGAAAAAGCTCTCAAAAATCATCTATCGTTCGTAGTCGCCTTAAAACTGTTGGTCCCTCCATTTGTGAAAAGCACCAAGACTCACTTGACCAGTCGTCGTCGCACTTGATGACCCTGCAGCCGCGAAGTACTCCTGCAGAATCGAAGGAAGGGAGAGTTCCACCCTGTGCTCCAACCACATGCTTGTCTAGCACGAGCTTGGACAGTTTGGCCTCCACTTGCCCCCACTTCTGCAGGACCACTTTGCCACTGTTTGTGGTTTCATCGATTAGTGCATAGAGGAGGTTATCCTTAACCACCTCACTGAACGGTCGTTGTTTTGCTTCTTCGATGCTGCTGGACACCTTAGGTCTCTTCGGTGCCTGATGGATCACGTCCTGTGACCTGTTTCTCTTCAACGCATCGCCTTTTTTCCTGTCGTCTTCTTTAGGTTTTTTGGATAAGAAGTCTTCGTACTCCTTAACCACCTGCTGGTATTTTAATTTGTCAGCCGCGTCGCGCTCGTCAGTCGCTCCAGCGAGTTCATTTTTGGCAATCTTGCTTAGAATGAACCTCGCCTTCGTGTAGCGAGATTTCATGAGAGCACCCTCGGATTTGTGCTTTTTAGCGACCTGACTCTCTCTCTGAGTGCCGTCTGCCGCTTTTTTCGATGTTTGTGGTAGAATTGTTTGTTGTTGTTGTTGCTTGATTGGTAAGGGTGTGCTATGGCTGGTACTTCCCTTACTCTTTGCTGACTCAGCCGTATCTTGGCTAGAGGCCAGCAGGGTATCCTCCTCGGAGGATGGTATTGTGTCGCAGCGCGGCACAAATTTTTTGTTTTTTTCATTTTGTTGTGTGTTCATTTTCATCTATTTCTTACGGTTGCTTCGCCTGACTACGTCAAGCTCCACAGTATTTAGGGGAAGTAATGGGGTCCTCCGCGGCAGCGCCCCTTACCGCGGTAAGGCCACAGTTACTCTCGAAGGCGGCCAGGTATTCGAGAGGGAAACTCCGTTCGCGATGCACACGTTTTAATTCCCTGCACCATTCAGTCCTCGGCACGATTCCAAGCACACCTTGACTTGGGAATGTGTTGGTACGGTACTCTCCGTATAGATGATTGGACGAGCATCCCACACGCCGTAGCGTGTAAGGGTGTTCTACCAATCCCCATACAGAGCTTCCCTCTTAGTTCATGACAGGTTAAATTCCTAGGAAGGAATTTAGCCTTCATTTAAGCCCCATCCCCGCGGCAAGGAGACCAACCACGATAGGGCTTATAGATATGAAATTATAATCACTTTTTTAATGAAGGTAGTTTTATTTAATCTTGTAATTATTAAAAAGAAATGTACTTTTATTCGAAATGGTAACCATTTGGTTTTACAAAAGCTTTCAAACGATTCAGCTATTACAGCACGCACGGTTTCTATAGATACTGACGTGGCTGCTCGAACCACAGATTGTTTGAGGCCTTCGACAGGTCATGTTCTCCAATTCTCACCATAAACTGTAGTCCAATGGATCCAAATCTTGACTTCCAGACGGCTAATTTTCAGCGGCTGTGAATGCTGAAATATTGTTATTTAGCCACTGCTGGGTGGTTTTTGCCGAATGGGCTAGAGCGGAGTCTTGCTGGAAGTTTCAACGCTCTCCATTGAAGAGAGTATTGCTCAACTGCTTCAACATGCCTGCGAAGACATCCAGACCCTCCCGGTCTTAACACCTTTTTCGCAGAAATGAAGAGATGTAACGCCTTCACAAGACAATCCCCACCAAACCATTACGGAGGTTGGATAATAGCCATACTGAACCCTTAGAACAGCATTTTTTGCGTCTTTAGAAGTTTTAGCATACACTTTGTCGTTTTTTTTTATTAAAAAATTCTTCAACAGTGAGGACTTTCTCATCTGTGAAAATAATATTTTCATGGCCATGGGCCACATGCTACCAAAGAAGCTACTTGCATCTGCCGAGTCTAATTTTCTTCAAGTGCGTGGTCGAAAGATAACCAGTTGAGGGACAGAAGACTTTCAAATGGAGATTATCTCTAATTAGTCCTGATATTAATCTGGATGATACATTCATTTCCCTGTATATGATTTTCTGCTTTCTAAGGGACTTTCTGTGAATTTGTAAAATTTGTCACAGAATTTATGACAAGACTAAGTATATTTATTTTGTCTCCATCAAAGTAATCCTCTTTCAGCAATCTCTTCCAGCGATGCAAATCTCTACCCTTTCATAGATCTCTTCAGTTTTGGGAACACGAAAAAGTCGCAGGAGGCTACACCCGGTGGGGCATGATTATGGTGTTGTTTTTGACTAAAACATATCTCAAAAGCAGCGATGCATGAGCAGGTGCAATATCATTAGGCAAAAGTCATTTCCCACTATCCCGGAATGTTTTTTGCATTGCTTCTCACAATGGGCGCATAACTTCAACGTAATAATCCTAATTGACTAGACGACCAAACTGATGCGCTACGTACGTAAAGGAAGAAAACATTGGGGAGAACTTTTATCGAAATTAGCTTGCTTTTTTCGGTCTTAGCTCTACCGAGCACTTCCATGGGAATGACTGGCCCTTGGGACTTCATAGCCACATCCCCATGACTTTTCGTCAAGTATGACTTGTTTGAGTAAATCAGAAATTTCAAGGACGTCATTTAATAGCTACTGAGCAATGCTCACGTGGAACATAATTAAGCAGATTCAAAACAAACTTCGCTCACATACGTCTCAGTGCAAAACATCGTCGAAAATTGAAGTTAACGAGTTAAACGATATGCCAACATCCTCAAAACTACTCGGTAATGATTTAGTGATTTTCTAAAACAATTCTGTTCACTGCTTCACTTTTGTTTTTTTCTGTTGCTAGCATGTTCTAGGCCCTCTTTCAAGAGCTTGCATCTTTAATATATTTTGCTGTTTTATTCAGAGCAAACTGACTAAATGCGACAGTCAATATTTAAAGGATTTTGGGACACTTTTTTCCATTTTTTACAAAAAGCTTGTTATAAATTCTTTGATGCACTTATTTGATATCAACAATCGCTGATCACATTAAAACACATCTAACTTTTATATCTGTAAAAAACAAACTAAATATGCCATTTAGTGAAAAATGTTCAGAATATCTGCGAAAATACACACAAGAAAGAAAACGAACGAATAGAAAGTTAAATGTAAATTTCTCGAAATTTTTGCAAGGTCACCTTACTTTCCGAACACACCTCGTACATATGTACATGCCATGTATTTAAAATACTTAATTGAATATTAAATTTTTTGAATAATGCTGTACAGACGTAATAAATCCTTAATTCTGGGAAAAAGCGCAGATGTGCGTTACATTAAGACCAACATTTGAATTGAACTCAGCGATTGCATGCGGTGCACAGTGTTTCGAGTTTTAGCTTCACTTCTTCACAAGAAATACATTTGTTGTAATTTTTTATACCTGGCGCCCAAAGACACAAAATTCATTTTTGGCTGTGGAAGTAGCCTAACGAAACCTTACTTAAGTATATCGAAGCTCTACTAGGTAGGTAGGTAGGTAGGTGGGGTGGCTGTCGCAATGACACACTTATACGTTCTACTAATGGTCCCATCAAAACGATGGCTGAATTACGTTTGCGTTAACCACTTCAAGCTACTAATGAAATTCATCAGGTGGGTATTATTTGGGAATGTTATATCAACAGGCCCAGCAAAGAAGTTAGAGCCAAGGTACCCAATACTTAGCCTAGCGAGTGCAGGATAGTTAAGGAGAAGCTGCTGAGATGATTGCTTCTCATTCTCCAGGCAGTTGGAGTTGAAGGAACTCGAGGCAATGCCGAGGCTTACAGCGACAAAATTAGAGAGCTGAGACTTTGATAAGTTTTCTCTGATCTTCTAATCTCCCAATGGCGGGAAGTATCTCGTGATCTTCTAATCTTCCAGTGGCGAGAAGGAACTCGTGACTTTATAAGTTTGCCCGCTTAGTTGATTTGAGTCTCCCCTTTCCAGTTGTAGATCACGGGCAATCAAGGGCCTTATAGCTATAGCGGAACATCCTTGCAGTTTCCTGCATTGGTCCTGTAACCAGGTGGTCAGATGCCTCTAATATTAAAAAATTCGTGTGGGATCGAAAGAGAGGCATTCCTCGTCTATATATCGAGCACACCGTCATTAAGCCCAGAGCCTTAATTGACGCTTTGCTTTTGGAATAGATATTTACTTTTCTTACAGTTTTTACACAAGTAAGAATGTCTCGCTTATAGTAAGTAAGGTTGTACTTTGATCAGTTGCCAGGAGATGAACTTCAAGTTTCTGGGTGATTGAGATCAAATCTCTTGCCTGAGCCTCTTCTCAGCTTGGTAGATGAGCGGCAGTTTTGCCCGCAATGTCCATTTAGTATTGCGTTAAGTGCTAGAGTAGGAGTAGTGCGAAGCTCTTCACTGATACCAATGAAAGCAGACCTTTTTCAACGTCCTCCTCCCCACCAAGTTCCACCAGACAAGGAATTAATACTAATATAAAGCCAAAATACAATACTCAATAGTACCACTGGATCCATCATACCAGACCCTTGTTATTTAATGTTGGGCTTCCACGTCAAGTTTTTGTCAAAGGTTGTATCTATTTATAGTTAATTCACTTTGTCAGAAATTCTAACGTTTTGAATAGCACAAGGCCCGTTTTAAGAAAATCAATTGTCTTGTCTATAAATAAACCTGATAAGGTCTGTTTCTACACCCAGTTTATTTAGAGAATGATTGCCTTTGTGAGAACTAATTTCGTAGCCGATCTTCCTCGCATATTGGACACACATGAAGAACACTTGGGTATATTCTGGATAAGTGGCGGGGTAGTCTAAGATTATGTTAATTGTGTCAATGTTGAGTGGATCTTAAGAGTCAATTCGTGATATTTGTCTACGAGGGCAGGGGTGGCTCTCTGATTCATGGTATCAGAGCTTGTGAAGATGTTAATTGAGTTTGAACATCTTGCTAAGCAGAAGGAACTCGGGTGACATTGAAATATACCTCTTGGCTGTTCTAAGTGTGCAATGGCGCTGAACTGCTGCTCAAGTTGTCGATACATTCAAGTCTGCTTCATCCTTTTTTAAGTCGAGATATGTGCAACTAAATTAACACAATCTTCCTTCGCTATAAATAAAAGAATTATCTTTCCCTACATTTAATTTCTTCTTTTGATAAAAAATATAGACACCAAATGCAACTTTTGTCCAACTGCTTGTTCTTCATATTCCACTGTGCACACTGAAAGCAGGGACAGTAGATATTTACTTTAGCACCGAGCATATTTTATCAATATTTAAACCAATTATGCAAAGCCTTTTCGCTGAAAATACTGATATGAAGCGCTGAGTTAATAATGACCTCCTGGAATTTAATACGAGATTTTTTTTTCTTTTATTAAGTTTACTTCTATGTGCTTTAATTTAATAGGTTGATTATACTGATTACACAGGTCTACATGGTTTTTTTTTACATGAGACCGATTTTCAGTGTAACTTTTTGTGTAGAACACGATTATGGGGTCGAAAAGACTCAGTCACGTTATCGTATTGAGCTAATGTGAGCTACTGCTTGAATTCAGTGCAGCACTTCTATTAGCCAAGGCGATTTTGAACGTTCCTGCTGCGCTGAAATTACGTTGAACTCAACCATAAAAACGAAACTAATCTACGATGCTCAACAATTATGTTGCTATCTGTCCCAAATGTCACTGGTTTAACTTTATTAAAGCTTCTGATTTTACTGATAAACAAGCAAATACCTCTTGACTCTGAGCCACTATTGCAGGCCAGTGAGCTCGGTACCACGCAGAGTGAAGAAAGGGTTCGGGTATCAATCTACAACTCGTCGATGGCAAGCCATTAGCTCAAAAATCTAATTCAGTAAAGAAACTTCTCCGAACTGTAGCCCTAATACCGCATTGATTACCCCAATAACAAAGACGAACCTAAAAATTTAGAAAAGGTGGACGTTTCTAGTACGTCAGGTTTCGTTTTAATTTGTTTAAACCTTAAAACCATGACATGATTGGCACCTTTGGATCCAAAAATCCTATTAGAATTACATCGGAAACTCATTTCATGTGAAAAAGAAGAGAATTTTATAAACTTGTCAAATTACTGAAGAGTACAGAAATACTAGTGTGTAAAAAGCCCAAAGCACTACTCAGGACCCCTCAGGACAATATTGAGAGACTGAAGTACGCTCCTTTTAACTAAATTCATGGATGCACTATCCGAACACTGTCAAACGCTGTCGTTTAATGACGAAAAAACAGAAGTGAAGTGGGATGCAATCAAAAATATGGTAGAAACCTGTGCAGATAACTTCCCCGGCCCAATTCTTAGAGATAAAAGAGCATGGATGAGCACAGAGAGCTGCGGATTACAAACAAGCCAAAATAAATTAAATAGCAAATTCTATGTTCCGCTGATCGAAATGGAGCAAAGTCCAAAGAGCTGCACCATGCAGAAGTTCGTGCAACGGGCAGGGCGCAGTGATAAAAGACATCATGTCAACGGTCCCATTGACTGCAACAACTGGAGGTGCATCTTCGAGTTGCCTATGATTGCTAAAACAATAGCACGCATAGCTCTCAAGCTGCTGCAAATCTATAAGCTCCTATCGGGCCGGTTTTCGCAGTAAATTCTCTTGTGTCGACGAAACAAATATCCTTATAATTATCATCGAACAATGTATTGAGCATAAGTCCACGTTGAATTTGCTTTTTATTGACTTTGATAAGGCCTTTCGGTCCGCCATTTGGTCTGCTTTGCGAAAAAGAGTTATCCCAGATGAGCAAATTGCTCTGATAAGGGAGAGCTACAGAGACGCAAGCTGCTACGTCCTGCACAAGAGATTGCTTTCTGAGCCTTTCCAGGCGCTGAGTGGTATGCGAAAAGAATGCACATTGTCCCCAATGTTGTTTTCGCTTGCCCTCGAGGACATGTTCTTTTTGCAGTAGCATGAATATTCCCCATACATATACGGGGAATGCTGCTAAAGTGACAGTCCTTGGCCGGATATAAATCCGGATCATTCCGGTTATCTAGAACCGACTGTCGTAAGAAGTATGTATGTTGCTGAAACTAAAATCGTAAAAAAATCCACACGTGCGTGGCGAAATGAGTTTGAAATGAGTGTTTCGATTTGTAATCCGACTATGGCCTACTTAACCTTGCCGTCTATGGCTTGCTTAACTTACACACGAATATTCACCAACACCAACAATAATAGCAATCGCTGATAGTGTGGCCAGATGATAAAAAAGTTACGCTAAATAGGAATTAATGAATTATTGAACTAATTTTTTAAAATAAGAGGCTAGAAAAGTTTCAGAAAGAGAGACCTAAAACTTCGAGACTAGAGAAGAAAAAAATACTAAATCAAGTTACGAAAATGGAAATCTAGTAACACTGATCACCAGTTGAGCTAGTGTGACGTCCCAGATATTCTCAAATTCGCTGAGAGTCATCGTACCATGATAAGCGCCATCTCATTATACTCTATCGTGGCTCAAAACCGTGAACGTTGACGGAGAGTCGTAGTTAATGGAAAAATCTGTATACATTTTTTTATGTTGACGATAATAATCATTTTATTTAGTTCAAGTAGATTTGTTAACATCACTTTTTGAATATGATATCTCTCAAATGGCCGCCTTGAGCCTGTATGGCGTATTGTGCCCGTTTTGCAGCATTTTTCATAGTTTTACCGAACATTTCGGCTGGAATAGCGGCTATTTCCTCACGGATGTTGTTCCTGAGCTCTTCTATGGGCCTTGGCTTATTAATATAAACCTTTGCTTTTAAATATCCTCAAAAGAAGAATTCAGGTGGTGTTAAATCGGGCGAACGTGGTGGCCAGTCAAAATCGCCATTTTTCGACATCAAACGACGAGGAAACAATTTCTTCAAAAAATCGATTGTGGTGCTCGCTGTGTGTGGTGGAGCGCCGTCTTGTTGAAACCAGAACTGCCTCATACGCTTTCGACGAATAATTGGCATCAAAAAAGTAGTTATCATATAGCGATAACGCTCCTGATTGACGGGAACAGCTTGACCATCTTCATTTTCGAAGAAAAACGGCCCAATAATCGTTTTCGCACTAACGCCGCACCAAACAGTGACTTTTTCGTCGTAAAGAGGTACCTCTTGAATTTCGTGAGGATTTCAGTGGCGTAAATACGGAAATTTTGGTTGTTTAGCGTCCCATTCAATAAGAAATGAGCCTCATCGGACATGATGATTTTGTTCTTCTTCTTCTTCTTTTGACTTCTTTTGTTGAATGTAAATTTCAACAATTTGGGAGCGCTCGCATGGCGTCTACTTGCCATTTGCTTGGACTGATGCTTCCAACGCGGTATGTCATTAAGCGATCTGACGTCTCTGTCAAAAGATACAGGGTTGCCAGATGGGTCCGTCGAATATGGGCAACCCTGTACATATATTTGCAACCAACAAAATGAAGTGAAATTAAAAGCCGGCGAAAGCTGCAATAAAAAAGGCATTTAAAGAGATACAAATTTACTTCCCTTTCACTTTGTATATTCTTTCAAGAAACTTATTAAATTTTTTTGCAATATGAATTGCTACTAATCCAAAGTACATCCAGATTTGCCAATCAATACCACATTAAAATTGTATAAACGATACAGTTATTGTTGATTAACCCAGAATAAAGGAATCCAAGAATCCAAAAAAAATAAGAAAATCACAACCTAGATTGCTGTCTTGCTTCATTTCATGTAAATTTGCTTATTTCGTTTGAAATAAAATATTTATTAACATTTGTCATAAATTATTATTGATAAATAGAAAATATTAATAAATAAAAATGAAACCTGGATTTCAAATTATTTCCTCACCTCTGCACATCGGATTTTTTTAAAGGATCTTCTAAGCGCTTGCGAAAAATTTAAAATTTATTTGTTCACATTAACTTGCCAATCGCAAATTTTATTCTTGCATCAAATCCCAAATATTTCGTAGAAAATCTCCCTCCACGAAAAATTCCAATATGGCACAGCTATGCTTAATGTTTACATCTGGAGAGATGTCCAAAATCTGTTGTATGCTTGTATAGATAGTAGAAACGCAGCTTTCTTCTTTTTTGCATCATCTGGTGATTAAAATAAAATACACTTGAAAATTGTTTGGCGTCATCTGTTGGTTGTTAGCTTGCGCCGACACTCTTTTATAAGTGCAAGCTTTAATGATGCACACTTTTTATATGTGCAAGTGTGTGTGTGCGAGTTTCTTTTGTTGTGCCTGCGCGCACTTGTGTATAAGGGGGCAAATACAGCCCCTTAACCACTATTTATTTGTAACTCTGCGATTTCTTCTCATATGCAATCCGTTGCAAATTATAAAACACTAAACCTAGTTGTTTTATGAAAATGTAGTTCATACTACAGCAAAAACCATTTCACACAAAGTCTGAATTTTCGAAATTGCAACCAAATTTCGACAAAGTGCAAGCTCAAGAGCCTAGAAAATACCGTTGATTTTGACAAGTTTTTCGCATTTTCTTCCATAGCACTTATAAAGTTTGTCTCTGACGGAATTAAGTAATTCCTTACTTGTTTTTGCTTCAGACGCATTCAAACTTTAAGCTTTTTTTTATTTCCAAAAGCTTTCTTAGATTTTTCTTCGCGCGCGTAAATATTTTATGCAGCACATGAAGGCTTGCGAGACAACGCCACAGCCGAAGAAATTAGTTAGTAGGGTTCAAATAATTTTCGCTACTTCAAAGAGTTTTATTAAAAAAAGAAATATTTATTGTTTGTTTAAAATTAGTATTGTGAGAAAATGAGAAAATTTGAGAGGGCATAAGAATATATCTATATATTTATACCTATATATTTATGTATTTTGTCTTGCCATAAATTCTGTGACAAATTTTACAATGCATACGACGACAATGCATAAAACGACAAATTCGCAGTAAAAAGTTCCGTTATTTTTGCTTTTGTTCATATGCATTTGTCTACTCGTAAGTTATACTCCGCGTCGTGCAAATTTCGCTTTTTAACAATGCAGTGGCGAGATAAGGAAAATCGCATTGCAGTGGTTGCATTACAGAAATGTGGTACAGGTGCAAGTGAGATTTACGAATTGCTGAAAAAAATTTAATATTTCGAGAATGTTTGTTTACCAAACGTCTCCCAAACGTCTGAAGTGACGAACAGAAAAAAAAGTGGTCATCCTCGCGTGGTTCGATCTAGTGCAGCCATAAAAGCCGTTCGAGAAAGAATTCGCAAAAATTCCCCTAGGAAGCAGAAAATCATGTCCAGGGAAATGCATGTGTCGACTAGATCCAGGTCGAGACTAATTAGAGAGCCTTCCATTTGAAAGCCTTCCGTCGCTCAACTGATCATCTTTTGACCACGAACTTGAAGAAAATTAGACTCGGCAGATGCAAGTAGCTTCTTTGGTGGCATGAGGCTCATGGCCATGAAAATATTATTTTCACAAATGAGAAAATTTTCTGCGTTTACAAAGTTTTTATTAGCAAAAATGTTGCCCCAAGGTTTCAGCGTGGCCACCATCCAACCTGCGTAATGATTTGGTTAGGTGTGTCTTGTAAAGACGTTACAATTCTTCACTTCAGCGAAAAAGAGGTTAAGACCGGGGCAAAAGTGTACCAGTAGGATGTCTTAGAAGGTGTGGTGAAGCAGTTGAACAATTCTCACTTTATTGGAGAGCATTGGATTTTCCAGTAAGATTCCGCTCCAGCCCTTAAAGCAAAAACCACACAATAGTGGCTAAAAAACGATATTCTCGGGTTCATAGTCGCATAAAATTGGCCGTTTGGAAGTCCAGATCTGAACCCATTGGACTGCAATTTGTGACCAGATTTGGAGAACATGGCTTGTCGAAGGCCTCAAACCATCTTTGGTTCAAGAAGTGACGTCAATATCCATGGAAACCGTGCATGTTGTAATAGCTGAATGGCCTTATCGTGTCAAGGCTTGTCTTAAGGCCAATGATGACCATTTCGAATGAAAATTAAAATTAATTTTTTTTTGTTTTTTCATATTTACATGATTAAATAAAACTCGCTTCATTAAAAAAAATATTATAATTTGATATCTACTAGGAATATACCTATGAAATGAGACTTTCAGCTATTAGTCCATAGATGTCGCCAGGAATATTTTCAAACCTTCCCAAATGTCTTGTTTTTTCGTCTGTCATCTATCAACAATATTCAGTTCACTGTTTGTTACGTTCATACAACAATGTATTTTTGTCGCTCTTAAAAATGTCGAATTTCGTGCCTTCAAAATACGATGTGCGGACATCGTGAAACCACTTGTGAAATGCTGCTCTCCCGGTTTAAAAGGAAGTGTTTTTTATATCGCATCGTTACGGTTGATGAAAAATGGGTGTATTTCTCCAATCCCAAACGTAAACAATCGCCCGGCCACAACCCAAAAACAACGGCCAAACCAAATCGCTTCGGCCGCAAGGCAATGCTGTGTGTTTTCTGGCAATTGGCAATTCCGACAATTGGCCGATTTGAACAGCGCTATACACCGAAAACGCCCAGAATATGCCGATCGGCGTCACAAAGTAATTTTTCTTCATGATTTTCTTGATGACAATTCACCGCCACATCGAACAAGGGCGACCCGGGAATTGGTGGAGACGTACGATTGCGAACCGCTGGAGCAATTGGCCTCGCACTTTCCGAGCAGCGCCTCAATTCTCACGAAGAAGCCAAAAAATGTCTCGATGATTGGTTTGCGGCCAAAGACGGTCAATTTTTCTGGCGCGGCATCCAAAAATTGCCTAAGAGATGAGAAAAATGTGTCGCTAGCGATGGCTATTATTTTGAAGATTAAATTTGTAACCATTTTTTGTTAATAAACGTTTGAAATTGAAAGAAAAGTTAAGGTATAACGGACTTCACTTGTAACAGAACTTATGTCAGGACTAAGTATATGTTACTTATGTGATCTAGCGTTTTTTTACTTTTTTGAGATGTCTGGTAATTCAGAAAAACAGTGCATTAGAGCATAGCTCGTAAAGATGTTTGAAATATGTTAGATAAGTATCCGGGGTTATTTATTTATTTTACTTACGGACGACGAAGTGCAGTTATTAAAGCATCAGATTGCCGCTGCTATGGAAAAAGTATGCTTGCAGCAAATACTAGCGGTTATATATTTACATTGCGATGTAAGTTACTTATTGAGCTTAGCACTACGAGCGTGTTTAATGAGGGCCAGCTTATCTAAGTAATTTACAGACGCTCCCTCAGTAGGTCTAATGAGATTTGGAAATTACAGGGAATACCAGTACAAAACCATCCTATAACGACAGAGCCATAACAAACATTAATTTCGTCTAAAGAATAGTTGGAAAAGTCGACCCCTGTACTTAAAATTTATGTAAAGTAGATTTCCGTACCATAAAATCCATTTGCATTAGACCTTAAAACCGCCAAAACGGTTATTTATTATAACTTAGTTATTTGTTACCTGATTTTCAAAGGCGATACGTCATTATTCTAGTCTTAAGGAGTTTAATACTACATTCGAAGCCGCTTTCACATAGTCAGGTGTTTTACTCAGAGGTACAGCTCCTCTTTGTTTCATCAATCGTAAGTTCTTTAAAGTTTTCACGCCTTGTTTATTAGCCCTTTGGAGTTTTGATACAATTTTATTTCCAAATTAAGTATTGTAAATTAATTCAAACTATTTTAATCCATTAAATATATTACACAGTACTTTTTGACGAAAAAAAATAATACTTTCGTAGAGTCGATATACAACTTTTTCATTATTTGTCTTTTAATATGTCTTATTAATAATGAAATAAAGCTATTTCTACCGCGGAACATTTATTTTCCAATGCTTTATTAATTCATGTAGTAAAGGCTTAAGATGCCCGCGCCACGACCCCTATGATATCTGGCCAGGGGATCTTGTGAAGATTCTCAAAGATATGTGGGCTCGTAAAAACCTATGGTAAATATTGATAGTTCTTTAGTATATTCATATACTTATGTAAAAATGTCAAATAAGTTAAAAAATTATCTGTAGACTCTTCAACCTTACGGCTGTTGTCAACTAACTCTCACTTTTTCGGACATCTGACTTTTACCTCTTGCCACAGGGCTGCCATTTGTCACATTCGCTCATTCTGTTCGTCATCTGTCCCAGATGACACCTCGTCCTCAGCTGTATAATGCGCCAAAAGCTTCATATTCTCGCTCTGGCCGAACGAAATTCGCTTTTCCATAGTTCAAGGCAATTCTGGGCCATTTAGTTGTTTAAATCAAACTCCGTTTTTCAAAGCTTAGTTAGAGTAAGGCTTCTGTTTGAGAACTGTGGGTAGGTACTGCCTTCTGATCTTCATCATTTTGTTGCGCTTTACGAAGTTTTTTTGTTTAGTTGCGACTCGATTGCTATAACTGAATAGCGGCTTAAGCTATCCACGTGTTTTATTC
>JAYXIM010029701.1:0-10849 GCA_037575425.1 Anastrepha fraterculus
GTGCACTCGCGCATCGGTACTCACGTCACTGTTGACAGTTATGATTTTGAGGTTGTAAAAGACTTCATTTATTTCGGAACCACCATTAACACCGATGATAATGTCAGACTGGAAATCCAACGGGGAATCTCTCTTGCCAAGAACTATAACGTTGGACTGAGTAGTCAACTGAGTAGTAAAGTCCTCTCTCGGCGAACAAAACTAATACTCTATAAGGCTCTCATCATGCCCGTTCTAGCGTATGGCGCAGAAACTTGGATGATAACAATAATCAATGAGGCGTCACTTGGAGCGCTTGAGAGAAAAATTCTGCGAAAGATTTTTAGACCATTCCACGTTGGTGTCAGCGAATATCGAAGGCGATGGAACTCTGAGCTGTACGAGCTTTTCGACGACATAGACTATATATCACTAACACAATCTTATTTTTTTCGTAACCAAACCGCTTCGTGATCCCAGTTACGTCAGCTAACAAGCTAATTCTTTTAAATTCGTTGAAAATTATTGTTATTGGCCACACTTTGTCAGCACTTTTCATCAGTGGTTAATTTTATAACGACTCTCAGTAATGCCGTTGGCGAATCAACGAAGAATAATATTCAAGTATATAAATACACGATGATCTTTTTGGTTTTGGTAGTGGCATGACCGATGTGCGCCATCCACCATAGCATTTAGTAAGAGGATTTTCCTACTATTGGCTGAAAGTATTTCCTCGCCGAAATAGATGCATATTTAAATATGAGATCAGCATCATCATCAGTTCATGTTTCTCCCATTGAAGCATACTGCCTCGATAAAACATCTCCATCTTATTCTGTCCTTAGTAGCTTAATTTCATTCCACGTCTTTCCAGACCCTTCGTCTTCCTTCTGAACCGTTCTCCTCCATGACATTTTATGGCGACCAACTTTGCGAGCAACTTATGGGTGACACATTTCTCTTGCACCTTTGCGAATCGTATGTCAAATCCACCTTCACATTCTTAGCTCTGTCAAGTCAGCTATTGGTTGAATTTTTCACCTCTCGTATAGCTCGGGGATGTTGGGATTATTGCAATATTTTTAGGCGATATGTAACACGTTTGGCTGCGGAAACGTAAGTGCTGATACGCGGACTTCAGAGGCTTTAGAGGCACAGTTTGAGACATAGGTACTATACACCAAATTTTACGCCTTGGAAAAATATTGCAAATTGTGTATTCATGTATGTATTCTAAATAGCAATTGATCATTGCTGGCAAAAAATAAAATAAAAACCTCCACTTTTAGCAACGAATATACGACGTTTTGAAACCAGCCAATACCTTCTTGCCCTCACAGTGCCAGCTTACACACTTACACACTTTATTCGCATAATTGTGTGTGGAGCGATCTCTTGCTTGTGTAATTTGTAATATTCGCGTTTGCAATTTACGTACGTGTGTATGTTGAATGTTCCCGACCATACCAATAAGCTACTTAACGGCTACAACTGCGACACGGCTACTTACACTCGTATATGGGCATATAATTGGCGGGCATATTCTTTGTTTGGCGTTTGGCCGAGTTCCTCCTCCTGTTAGTGGTGTGGTTCCTGATGTGCTTCTATAAATGGGGAGACATCCGCCTTCGAAAGGCAGATGATTTTTTTATGAGGAGAGTCTTTCATGGCACAAATACACTCGGATGTTCGTCATTGTCTGCCGAGAAGCGATTGGTATATGAGAAATCTGTTTCTATAATTTGATTTTCAAATCCCATTTGAGGTTTCGCATCCCGGCCCTGCTGGATGGTAGTCACGCACTAACCCATTGGGCTACGGCGCCGCCACATCACGACTACTTGGTGCTTGTAAATTTTGTTGTGTGGTTGCCACCAAAATGTATTTTCCCTACATCTAAGAGCGTCACGCGCTTGCAGCGACCGTTAGCATAAGTACCGTTCGAAATTTCAGCACGTCAGTTTACGTTCCACTACAAAGCTTAGCGGTGTGTAGCCGGGAAGCCGCTGTGCCGTTGCAACGCTACTCCTGCACAATGGCGCAGAGATTTGTCAATGTGGCGTTTGTGGTGCCACAAAACTGTGAACAATTTCGACAATTTGAAATCACTGCAGCAGGTGCAATTCAGCGCACGTTTGCCGCATAATGCCCATAAACATGCAGTCAAACAAGTGGATACATACATACAAGTAAACAGATATGTATGTGTAGAAGATTTCCTACCAAACAATAGTTACCGATTTATGTGTGTAGATTGAAAAAACGTTTCCGGCATCAGATTTAAGAAGTTGCACGATAGGGAGTCAGCCTGTCCAAAACCTTGTTTGGTTCAAAAAGGTATGGAGTGATCCTGCCGTATCTTGATAAAGTTAGTTGTTTTGCTGAACTTCGTTTGTCTTGACATCCAACGTAGAATCTCTCTTGCAGACTACTTTGGACTAAGTAGTCAACTGAGTAGTAAAGTCGACTCTCCACGAACAAAAGTAACACTTTATAAGGCTCTCATCATGTCCGTCCTATCATATGGCGCAGAAGCTTAGACGATGGCAACACCCGATGCGGCGTTGCAAAGAAAGATGCTGCGCAAGATTTTGGGTCTTTTGCACGTTGGCAAAGGCGAGTATCGCAAGCGATGAAACGATAAGCTGTATGAGCTTTACGACGACATAGACATAGTGTAGTGAATAAAGATCCAGTGACTACCTTGGTTGGGTCATGTCATCCGAATGGATACAAACGCTCCGGCTCTGAAAGTTTTCGATGCGGTACCAGCTGGAAGAGAAAGGCTTCCTCTGCATTAGAAAGGTCATGTGAGCAAGGATTTTACTTCACTTGGTGTTTCCAACTGGATCCGCATTAGCATGAGAACGAACCGACAGGCGCGCCTTGTTAAACTCGACCAAAGTCGCGTAAGCGGGTATCGGACCAATCAAAATGAAGAAGAATAGGAGAGGGCTCGGCAAATAAGTTGCCTAAATTTTGTGAAATTAAAGATTGGCACGAATTGTACTAACAATAACGCAATCTGCTTCATAAGAAACGTGTTGGAAATTTCAAGTCTATATCTTTAGCACTGGAGCTGTATTGAAGTGCGTGAAGGTTAAACTGCGATGAGTTTACCCAAGCGATTTGTCTAGGTTTTCAGCTAAGAAGGCAAAGAATTTTTCTTTGTATTTGGTGGCAAATAAATCATTCTTTAAGAACTGCTCTCATCAGACCAAATACTCAATTCGGGCCTTTACTGGAAATGATGTCGTATTTCATTAAGGCCACGTTAGACTGCAGACATATTTAGGAACACGCCAGAAGCTACGAATGCTTAAATGGGAGATGCTATTGCACCCGCCTTTTAATATTGATCTTGAACTAAGTTATTACCACCTTTTCAAGCACGTGCACATTTTTTTTTAGATAGCACAAAACTGCTTGGGAAAAAGAACTGGTAAAGCATTGTATCCCTAAGAAAGAGAATGTCTTCAACCGCGGAATTATGAAATTACCTTCAAAGAGTACGCCAAAAACTTGGATTTACATAAAGTTTTTCAATTGTCCATGCCTGATGACGAAATTTGAAAGAGCTGAGAGAAAAAAATTTGAAAAATCGCAGACTCACTCGAACCCTCTTGCTATTACTCTCGCACACACAATGGGCATTCCATTTATAGGATATACTTAAGATATAAAATTCGGTCATTTCGGTAACGTAGAACCGACGACCCGCTCTCGTAGATGACGGATAATGGAGTCATAATTGTGTTAAGGGGACCCGGTGGTCTAGAAATTTCGAAAAAAATGTTTTCTGTTTTTTCGATATTTCGAAATTATAGTAGCTTAAGAATATACTGTGAAGTTTTCATGCGAAAATTCTTAATATTATAGCTTCCACAGCCTATTAACTAGGTTGTGAGCGGTCCACGCGCTCCTGTACCACAAACTTTAAACTCTTTTATATCGAAACGACTTTTTCGGTGTGGTGTTGCCAAAAGAAAAAAAAAAACTATTCAACCGAATGTCTGAAATTTTAATATGTTGTTCACAACAGCAATGGTTATCGCCGGTACTAGATTCATATTTTTATTTCAATTATTTCGTATTTTTTTGATTAAAAAACTGTCAAATTCAAAACCGCGCCATTTTGTCAAATTTTTTTTTATTCTAGTAGCGGGACATAGCCACAGTCATATTGATTAATAATTTTTTTGGTTTTAGTGTTTCAGATAAATTGAAGAGCCAAAATGGACAACACCGTCGAGGCCCAATTTTCGGAAGGGTCAACTTCAGCGCCATTTTTAAAATTATTAAAATTAAAAAAAAAAAATTTTTTTCTTTTTTGTATGTAAAAGAAGTTAAATAAAAAGCTTGAAAAATTTTAATATTTAAAAAAATATTTTTTTTTTATTGTAAAAAAATCCTGAAAGCACCCTAACTTTTCGAGCTCTAGACCACCGGGACCCCTTAAGTTAAACCAGCGTCACATATTTGCGTCGGCGGTCCCACTTGAAAGCCCAGCTGACTGATATATGTGACGCTTGGTAGCGAACGTATTAAAAGATTCATTTCTGGGTGGTACACAGCCATTTATTTGCCAGGAGTTTTAAGAAAATTAAGAATAAGCAACCGCCGAAGGCGAATCATCCTTCCCCAAGACAGCTCCAACGGCACCCACGGTTCGGTTCACACAAGAAAATTATTGAGCAATCAAAAGATCGAGTTAATAAAAATAAAATGTGGACGTCGAAAACAAAATGCGAGGTCAACAGTTTTCAATGCCTGAAGAAGCTGTTGAAACCTTTAAACAGCTCGTTTTGTAGGTATCCACTTGCGAGTGGCAAAAGTGCTTGGTTCAATCGAAGTATAGTGCAGAAGTATATTGGCCTCCAGGGAGAATATTGCGGAATATAACAAAGCCATTTTCATTAATATTTTGCTATGCTTTTATTACTGGGCGCAACATTTAAAACACAGCCACCGTACTTAATGCTTTAAAATGCGTTTTTAAATATTGGATTAAATTCAGCAGTTTTACGAATGGAACTGGAAAATGCTAATTAAGTTCTTATTTCGACCGAGCACTTTTCGATTTCCACAATTTTGTTTACTGGTTTGTTGTAAATCTGTGCATAATTTTATATTTGTGTTTTGTGTGGAAAGTAATGTCGTTTACCACAAACCGACAAAAATGTTCATTTGTAAAGCGATAATGCAAATAAAATTATCGCTGATTTACACTAAAATGTCGGCAAAACCAAAAAACACTTCCAATACACACACTATGCTCGGATACTCGTATTGGTGTGTCCATGTGCTCTCATATAATATTAAAAAAAAAAACACACAATTTAAAAAAAGGTGTTGACAAAAATGTGCAGATAATGGTGATTACGAAAACGATTTAGCGGTGGTTTTACTGCTGCTACTTTTATTGTTGCTTACTCCCTTATTGTTGTTGCTGGTGTTGTTGTTGTTGGCAACTAAATGCTCTCATTGGCAGTTTATTGGTCTGGCATTGCGATGCAATTGAATTGGCGCTCAATTGGCATGCAGGTAAATTGCATTTGTTGCGGCGGTTTTGTCAGCGGTAAGGTAAAATGGAATAGAGCAAAAAATATAACAAAAATGTAAATATATGGCAAAATTTAAATTTTAGTGTTTCTAAGCGTTTGTTTGAATTATGGCAAATAATTTAATGCCACAAATGGAAGTTCGTCTGTTCCCCACAAAAAAAACGACGACAACAAAATATTACAAAATAAGTTAATAGATTTATTTACTAATTTTGGCTCATTAAGCAATAAATGCATTTATTATATTTGGGTGGAAAGTTGAGCATGCGAGGGTAAAATGAATTTATTTTTGATACAATGTTTTTATTTTAGTAGAATAACTAATATATTATGAAAGAAAGTGATTTTTACATGAAATTAGTCTCCCTCAATTACAATACACTTCACTCATGGGCTGAAAAGTCCCGGGCCTTACAAAGAAAACACGTTTTTCTTTGTTCAAAATTAGATTTATTCATCAACGCAATTTCCATCAAGAGCAGCGCAATCAATCTAGCGCCGCTCTAACATTTCAACACCACTTTTGTTGAACGATTTACTCTTTGCCTCAAAGTAGGCTTTAGTTTCAGTGATAACATCTTCAGTCGAGCGAAATTTCTTATCGGCGAGTATTTTTTTAAGGTCTGCGAACAGCTGGGAGCCAAATCTGGCAAATACGGTGGATGTGGGAGAAATTCGCAGTTCAATTCATGTAGACTAAACGGTGTTCAAAATTTTCAACATGTTCTTTGGTTTGTCAACAGAGTGCAAAAGCGGCACGCACTTTGAACAGAGCTTTCTCATAGTATTTTTTGTTTTTTTTTTTGTCGGGACAACTAGCAAGTGCAGCACTCAGACATTAATCAAGTCCATTGTACTACACTTGGATTCCCTATTAATTTTCTTTAAATAGCCGATCTCCGAAGAAATCTGAGTAGAACTTGTGGTGCCAAGGAGCCAAGGTGGTCGCTTCTTAACACATCAGTGCCAAATACCAAAAAGTGGCTCATCATCAGTCCCACCAGCCGTCTCCACTCCCTTCTGCTTAATGACAGGAGGGTTTGCGACAGTCGATTGGACATGACAGGTAGCATCAGTTTAGTCCATCTGCAGCATCTCTCCGCCTGCCAAGTTCGCTTGTGGGTTGTAGTAACTCATTTGCTAAGCGTGGCTTTGATGGCCCCAGAAGGGAGTGGCAAAACGGGCTCTGAGGCCAACTTCTTTGGCTAAGGAGTCAGAGGTCTCGTTACCCGCGATACCCACGTGCCCCGAGAACCATGTTAGCATCAAGCTATTATGTCTGCCGACATAGTTCAGCCTGGATTTACAGGACTCGACTATCCTTAAAGTGGTTGGGGGGACTGTCTAAGGCCATGAGCGCAGCTTGGCTGCCGCTGTAGACACATATAGATCTGCGTCTGCATCTGTTTTCCACAACAAATTTCATCGCTTCTTGAACTGCATACACCTTCGCCTGAAACACAGATGCGTGCATTCCAAGAGCAAAGTGCAGTTTTGTCCCGCTGGATTCCACTTAGACCCCAGAGCCGGAGCCATGCTCGGTCCTGGAGCCATCCGTAAAAATGCGAAAACAGTGTTTGCCAGGCTCATTTTCTGAGTTTGACCACGGCTGAGCCTCTGGCAGCACTACACCCTATCTCTTTTCAAGTACGACTCTTGATGGCATGAAGTCAAGGGGCATAGAGAGAGTCGTTGGATCGACGTCCATGCCTTCTCTGTTTTCCAATGCCGGACAGGGGTCTTACCAGTTCCCATTGTGTTTCAGCCTGCAAATGGCCTTCAAGGCCTCTCCTTGAAAGTATCAAGTGGTACCAAACCAATCAATTTAAAGCCAACACGGTTTTTTGATATCTCTAAAATGTCAGCTAACTCACGCAACTTCGCTTTTTGATCAACTAAAACGATTTTGTGGATGCTTTTTTTGTATTGATGTTTTCTGGTGTTTCCGCCTCATTTGGTCTTCCACTGCGTTGTGCATCATCGGTGACTCTACGACTACGTTTGAAGTCAGCAAACCTTCGCTTTATTGCTGTTTCTGATGGGGCCGAGTCTCCATAGCACTTTTCAAGCCATTGCCTTGCTTGAATGGCTGTGTAAGATTAAAACAAGAAATTATTTTTGATCCATTATTTTGAAAATAAGAAAAGTAGCGTGACTCTTAGCATAATAACTCACGAACCAATGAATAGAATATCATGAAATTTTAACAGCAGTGTTTCAAAGGCCAGTACAAACTCAAAAAGAGGTTAATGCAATAAAACTAGGGCCACGTATGTGTAAGGACTAGAGACTTTTTAGTCCAGTGACTCTATTATAATTTTTTAGGCTCTGATTTATTTATTTATTTATTCTTAATAAATCAAGTAGCGCTGCGGTACTAACTTAAAAAATTAAATACATAAAATATGGACAAAACCTGACAAGGAAAAAACTTTTAAGTTTGCGAAATACCTTTCAAAGGTTCTTATACCATTTTCGAGTTGAAATGCGCATGAAGATTATAAAATTTAAATTTTTTTCTCAGTGGTCTTGCAAGTGGATTTTCTGATTTCCCGAGTAAGGTTTTAAAAGAGTTGTCCATATGCGGCTATAAATATATCTCTTACATAGTTATTTAATGCGAAGATCAAAAATGAGTACTTTTCCATACAGTGGAAAGTTGTTTAAGTTATAATTATTCCAATGTCTGTGAAACCTCCGAGTGTTGTTTCCAACTATAGGTCAATAAGTCTGTAGTCTATTGTTTCTAAACTTCTTGAAAGTCTGTTTCTGAAAAGACTTCAACCAATATTTGAGCAAGGTAATCTTATTCCAACACACAAATTTGGGTTGCGACAGCATCACTCCACTTCTACAGTGGATTGTGTTCAATTGTGTGTATAAATTCGCTAGAGAAGCAGTCAAAAATAGGGAATATTGTACTGTTGTCTTGTCAGATATTACGCAAGGTCCAGTATACAAGTTTAAAATAAGCCTTCCACATAATTGCTATATGCTTTTAAAATCGCACCTGAATAGTAAACATTTTCTTATCAAAATAAACTATGAAACTACCAATCTCCACGAAATTAAAGCAGGTGTACCACAAGGAAGTATCCTATAACCCGTTTTGTACACTTTGTTCACATCCGACCTACCCATACTCAGCCACTTATGCCGATGATACGGTTATAATGTCCAAAAGTAGCCATGCCTCAATTGCTCCTTACTACTTACAAGAAAACCGCAACACTGTTAGTTCCTGGTTCAAAACCTTTTATTATCGCATAAAAGCTTACGAAACCAAATCTATGCTGATCACTTTCACGCTTCGCTACAGCTTATGCCTTACCGTATTTCTACATAAAAAGCACTATAATAGCTTAGACAGATAATGCCAAAAATTTAGGTATTCTGCTAGACAGGCATCTCACGCGGCGATCGCATATATTTTTAAAGCTAAATCAATTTGGGCTGAAACTCCGTTCACTTTAGTGGATACTTTGCCACAAATTCGAATTGTCAATACTCAACCAAGCCCTCTTGGAGAGAAAATAATTTTTAAACCAAATATGGACGCTCAGTGTCGAAATATGGGACTCACATTTTGGTATATATTGGCCAACCCCGTGATTACCATTCGAAATTCACAGAGAGGTCGTTGGTTCGAATCTCGGTGAAAGCAAAATTAATAAAAACATTTTTATAATAGCGGTCGCCCCTCGGCAGGCAATGGCAAACCTCCGAGTGTATTTCTGCCATGAAAAAGCTCCTCATAAAAATATCTGCCTTTCGGAGTCGGCTTGAAACTGTAGGTCCCTCCATTTGTGGAACAACATCAAGACGCACACCACAAATAGGAGGAGGAGCTCGGCCAAACACCTAACAGAAGTGTATGCGCCATTTATTTATTATTTTATTTTTTTTATTTTATTTTGGTATAGCGTTTTGGTATGAAAAGGCCGCATATTCAGACGGAGTGAGTTTCGGGACTTCAAGTTTTTCGACCTTGGTGGGATTTGCATTTCAAAATGTAACACTTAAGTAATTCGATTTGAATCGTTTTTAATTAAAACTTTTAATATTTATTATTTAAAAAATAAAGTCAAAATGAAACTGGTACAAGTGCCTGCTCACGAATGCATTTTACTGCTCTTGGCTATTCCTGGATCTCATGTATGTATACCCCAAATTTGAATATACACAACGGCATGCAGCCATTTCTTGCTTCCTCGCTTTGGCAACTGCACGTTGCCTGATACTCAGTCAATAATAACAATTCGTAAAGGAAGCCATAAAAATGTATTTTTATGAGCGCAACTATGACGCGCAATAAATCTTTATTGAAAACTCGTTTGCATTTGCAACAAGCATATCAAACAATGAAACACATGTACGTGCACCTTCACTTAGTTACTTACATGTATTTCTAGTGCGAAGAGTGCCAAGAATAGCAGAAAATCTGCGAAGTACTGGGATGAAGTGCATTTGATAACGAATAACACTTGTAAAACACATGTAGCAAAACAAGACAAAGGATGGAAGGATGAAGAAGCCCGCAAAGTGCAGTAAGTTGGGGGAAAAAATCCAATGATAAAGCAGCAACCACAGCACAGCATGCAGTAAATCCTCATGCAGTGCAGCTAATGTAAAGCAAAGCATAAAAAATTAAAAATAAATGGAAAAAATTCCAGAAATCCATAAAAGCAAAAGAGTGAGAAACGATTTATAAGTGCCAAAAAATTGCGAAAACACAATTTGCAAGTAAATTGATTGCGGCTGCACTCAACCTACTCACTTTGTAACAGGTTTTCAAGGCAGTAGGAAGTGGATAGACGCCTGAGGGAAGGTAGTGTGGCACAGGATGGAGTGAACTGGCAGCTTACACTCACATCAGGACTTCCCCATGAGTGCAAAACATTACACTGCCTCGGTTTTTGGCTGTTGAGATTTTTATTCCTTTCTCCACATTCTACTAGTTTTCAGTGCAAAAAGGTTCACAACACCGGATTTAACCCAAGAAATGATTACTCATACGCCATGGCGGTGACTGGCAGCTTTGTAATCTTACCTGGCAGAAACGCAGATGTGTTGTCACAGAGCGCACAGCTCGAACAAGTTTTCACGTTTTTTTCGGCAATTTTAATTAATGGCTGAGATGAGAAAAAAGCGAAAACGAAAAAAAAAGATCTATAAAAACAGCAAATGGACGAATTGTCTTGCAATGTTAATCGTACAATTTAACCGCTTCTTGGGAATAGCAATGCCAGTTAAAGTAATGGTTGAATTATTCAAGCTCAATATGCAGAAAATTGAAACATTTA
>JAYXIM010029702.1:0-10542 GCA_037575425.1 Anastrepha fraterculus
ACATCGCCTACAAAATTTCGTAGTTGTAAATGTCTCTTAACATAAATTACTAAATTTTTACTTTTGTTTCTAGTTTTTTGAAGCTTCGGGTTGTGAGTTTTATGTAGTTCACTGTTTTTCTAAAATAGAAGTTTCTCAGAAGTAATATTAATTTTTTTCATTACACTGAGCTGATTTGGTTACAGTATGGACAGGTTTTGCTATTCACGAAAATACTGTTAATACGTAGTAATGAATACCAACACCAAGTTTGGGAAATTCACTCCAACCAGAACCTAAGCGAAATATTAAAAATACTGAGAAATTTTACGCTGAAGCGCCACGGGAATTAGATCCCAAAGGCTGAATTTTGCATTTTTTTTAATTTAAAAAAAGCAGCAAGTTATTAGAAACTACCAAACTAAAAATTACCAAAAATCAGATAAAATAATTACAACTATTCTACATATCAAAGAAAAAAATTTGCGAAATATTTCAAGAAATGTATACTGTAAAATTTTGCAAAATCCAGCCATGGGGATCTAATTCTCTGTGACCCATCAGAGTAAAGTTACATCCTTTCTGGGTTTTTGACCAAACTCATCCTCTTATCTTCGTCTTGATGTTGTTCCACAAATGGAGCCCGACTCCGACCGGCAGATATGTTTCATGAAGAGCTCTTTCAGGGCTTTCAGAGGTTTGCCATTGCCTGCCGGGGGCGATCCCTGTAAGAAAAAACTATTTCTATCATTTTGGTGCTTCGTGCGCGGAAATTCTAACCTTCGTAGATACTTGTGAATGATAGTCTTGCATCAAGCCATTCCCTTACGGCGGCCGCTGTTTTTTAATTCATGAAAACTTGCAAATCCAACATCTAAGACTCGAATCCTAACAAAAGACCTTTAATTAGTTGAAAGCAAAATTAGGATTTATGCTTTTACTTGTTATAATTTTCAATTATTTCCATGCTAGTAATTCGGCAGAAATAATTGGCCAATACCTTAAACCTATCTCCCAATTGCACTAAGTTCTCCTTTCCCTAGGATTACGTAAAGTAGAAATATCCACCGTCTACACCAATGGCGTGTTTAGTCCTTAGTTCTGATATCCTAATATATTAATTTTTTTGGCAGTCGACTTTTAGAGTTCCAAATAACTAAATCGGCTGAAAGTGGTGATCCCAGATGGCGAATGTCGCTTTTGCACAGTTGGACACAGTTAACAAAAAAGTTAAGAAATAAATTCTTCATCCTAAATGTTCTTAAAGCTTTTGCAACATCTTCAGAAAGGATAAAGCATGTGCGATATGGAAGAAAATGTGGAAGAATCCAGCGAAAAAATTGCGAAAAATCAACTCTACGCACCGATTTAGAACTTTTTTAAAATTTTAATGAAATTTAAAATTGATTCGGCAATAAGACAGCATGTCCAATTTTTGTTACAACTTTGACTAAAAAGTTTGAAATTTTGACGAAAATTTCCCTATTGTATTAAAATTTTGTACAATGTTTGTATTAAAAAAAGGATAATTCCAAGTGAAAGTTCGGGGTGTTCCCCTTGTGAAAAACATACGTGATTTTTCTACTGCCCATAAAATGTTTGAGCTCAATGCCTTGCTCAAAGTGGCTTAATATGCCTTCATATTAGAATAGACTGAACCAGGTATTTCTCTAAACTTTTTTGGCATATATTTTAATGAAAGGGTATAGGCTTGTATATTTTGACCTCCTGAAAAATTTATGAAAATAAAAGGGGAGATTTGCGTAGAAATGAAACAAAATTATTATTTTGTATGGTAATTGGAAAAAAACATTTTACGCAAAGTCCAACGTTGGGTTTTAGACGTTACATTTCATCGGCACAATGCCCACGATTGAATAGTACTACAAAATTAATAGTCTGATCACAACGGAGTGTGTATTGAACTGGACGTGGCTTTTGTGCATATCTGTGAAAGGGCATTGGACTACCTGATTTAGCTTTTATGCCGTATTGTTTGCAGTAGTATACCGCTAGTTGTCGTCGAAAATTTAGTTAAGCCATTATCGGTTATTCTTTTCAATAAAGCGGTTAAGCATTTCGAACACAAGCATCTATCAGCCATGAAAAATGCTACACCACCATTTTTTCCGGTATTGAAACAAATTTTGGCTGAATCGGAGTACTCCGCACATATATTTATTATATACCATGATCGCGCAAAGGCGGGGTATATTTATTTTTGCTCCACCAGACATGGATATGGTGCTTGCCCGCTAGCTATTGCAATTTCACAACCGCCTTTTAGCTGGTAAGGTTATGCCGAATGGCTGCCCTTGCGAGTGGCCTACTGGGACAAGGAGGGAAGGAAATAGGGAAGGGAACCAGACAGATGGAAGGGCCTTCGACTAGAGCAAGATGACCAACAGTGGCAACTTACGTTTGTATTAACCGCTTCAAGCTACTAATGAATTTCACCAGATTTGCTATATTTAAACCTGCAATATCCGCCGGTGTAGTGAAAAAGTGAGAGCCCATATGTTTCAACCTTAGCTCAAAGTGAGCAGGGCAGCTGAGAAGAAGGTGCTGAGATGATTGCTCCTCGCTCTCCAGACAGCTTCTGCAGAAAGGGCTTGAAGCGATCCCAAGTCTCACCGCATGGGCACCTAACGGACAATGTCCGATAAGGATACCTACCAAATTCGATAGCTGTGGCTTTGTTAGCCTTAGAAGTTCTTTCAAGCGTCCCCAATATATCCATGACCAGAAGGATTTCCCGAACTTGCATGTTTGAGCACTAACCCTAACTAACTCTCTGACTTGACGCGAGGCTCATCTTTCCAAAAGCAGACCACAGGGGAACTCCAATCCTCTCATATTGCGATGAAGCTGTCTTAAGAGTCCCCTGTCTAGCCAGCTCATCAGTTTCCCTCAATGCCGTTGTGACTGGGCCCAAATTGTTACCCAAATGAGTCTAATATCAAAATATTCGGATGCAATCGAGAGGGAATCAAACATTCTCCGACAAATTTCGAACGTACAAACAGCGAACCCGAGGCCCTAAATATTTACCTCCTTTACAGTAATTACAGAAGTGAGCAACCTATCCACTGCCTTTTAGCTGGGTAAAAGTTATATGGACCTCCTCACATTCATCTTCCGCATCATCCTCACTAATTATGTAACCATTTTTGTTAGTTTTATTTTTATCCACTGCCTCATCGAACTGTTGAATACAGAATACAATCAAGCATTGGTTGCAACGATGCAGAGGGCTTCTTGAAGCGCCAAATTTGAAATGCCAACAAAATATAAATGAACATTTACAAACAAAAGCACAGAGAGCCACTTGAAATGCGTACAAAACCTGTACTCTAGGCGATTCGCAATTACCATTTGGTAATGCCTTAAGTAAAATTTAAAAACACAAGGTAAACAAAAATTTGTTCAACAATACTAAATTCGCGTTTTATAGTTTATTTCACTAGCTACCAGTTATGTTAGTTTAGTCAGGTTGATTTTTTAACACAAGACATTCGGTGACTTAAACCCCTTAGTGCTACCTGCATTAGCTTTTCTTCCACTCAGCTACCAATTAGTGTAATTATTAATAAAATCCTTTGAAGAAGTATTGATCTATGTAAATACTTACCGATGCACCATATCACCAAATGATAATTATTCACTTTTTTTGTAACCTTTCTTCGCTAATTAAACTCATCATAACAGAAACCGATTTGTTTTTTGGCAATCCACAAATATTTTGGATCAAAAAATGTTTTTCTCTTGTTATTTTTTTATTTATTGTTGCATTTATTCATGTAAATGACATGGCATATTTTGTATTACCATATGGTAACCATGGGTTAAGTACGCAAATACTAGGTCTTAGGATCCGCTTCTTATCTATGGCGCTATCAAAGGTGTAGGCTACACAAAACTTCCAAATCGCTGAGGTATTTCTACGCTACAGCTCAACTTCTTATGAAGAAATATAATTTTATTCTGCCATTTTTCATCTTTTCGTAAGGAAACAATCTTTCATTTCCTCTGCGAATGCCCTGCCCAATGGAAAGACAGAATGCTAACCCTGGGTAAACCGCTGTTCGAGAGTCTCGCTTAGATGTCAACAACCTGATAAGGTTCCTGAACCGCACAGACTGGATATAGTCATGCTGTAAATAACTGGTAAACAAGTTGGTGTCGAGGATGTGGCAACAAAATGGTGTGGAAGCGCTAGTTGGTTTCCCGGACAAATGACCACTTAAACTAACCAGCCAACCAACCACCTTTTCGTAAATGGTGCTGCTTCTATTATACTCAAATTGACGCTTAAGTTGCAGAGTCTATAAAGGCGATAACTTGCATCTGAAAGGGGAAAAAATCCCGGTATCTGTAACCAGTTGAACTTTGACTCTTAAGTTAAGTTCGATGTGGCTAACTTTATATTAAGTATGGAAATATTTTTTTCAAAGCTACTAAGCTTAGTGCTGAAAAATAAAGCACTTCAACGGCGAACATAAATATATCTAAGTATATATAACTACATATGTACATATATTCCGTATTTGCATCCACTTGCACTTTTTCTCTTTACTTATGTATTAGTGGCTCCCAGCTTAATTTATATTTCATCTCCTGTGCTTACACCATTCATTCGCGTTGCAGTGGCTGAAGTTGTTGGCTTTTTCCTGTTAACATTATGGAGGTGGTTGTTTTTTATGTTTTATTTGGTTTTTGTTGTTTTGTAGCTTAATTTCAAGTGCCTTTAGCCTTGAGTCCTCCACCGTACTCTGCACTTCCTGCTGATCATTTTTTCAAGTGCTGGCATCAGGTCCTAGCTCGCTGCGTCCACAGCTATTGCCATGGTTTTCGCCGTAGCCGCTGCTGTGGTTGTGCCACTGACAGTGCCTGTAATTCACGCTGCGTTGACATTTGAGAATATAACATTGCTTTAGATATACATACATACACACACGTGTACGCTCGTGCGCGCAGCTGTTAATTTATTTGTACTTTGTTGTAAATTTATTTACTTGCTTTGTGAATTTATGAGCAAGATTTTTAAAACCTCTTTCTGCAGTTTTAAGCTGTGCGAAAGATTAGATAGTGCTGCCTTTGTCACAAATACCAAGAGTAAGTAAAAGAGCTTGGCAAGTTTTACAATTTTTTGTATTTCAGGAGGTATTTTTAGAGTTTTGAGCGAATGTATAAAGATGTGGCGATATCTAAACCTCGAGGTATCACCCAATAACTTGACCAATATTATACGTAAAGGGGTTCCAGTACCTTGGCAATAGCAATCCTAAATATAAACACAAAAAGTTTTTTTCTAATTACGGTAGCCCCTAGGCTGTCTATGCCAAGCCTGTGAGACCAGATGGTGTTATCATGGCAGCCTACAATAAAGCTGATTAGATCGTTTGTATAGCTTTGTGCAATAAATCCTTTACCGTTAACCTTTTTTAAGAGAAAAAGAGCTCTTAGATATAAACTAGTCTATGTACCAAAGGTCTTGGAGAGGAAAATTGGCATGGTAATGATGCGAAATTTCGCGGATAAATATCAAATACATTTTAGGTTCTGGTGTTTGTCGACTTTGTTGTACTCAGTTTATAAGGAAAACATTATCAGGGGCACACTACAAATAGTGTGAGGGCCGGTTTTATACCATAATTTAGACCACTACCAGCGAAAAATTACAAAACTTAAAGAAAGAAATACCTTCTACAAACATCCAGTGCTGGTGATGTAGTGGAGGAAAAAAAAGGGATCTAGGCTAGAGAACTGCCTCAGGCGATCCCCAAAAAGCACACTTAAGAACTTCAAGTAACTAGTCACTAGACTTGGACTGTAATGAGGGAATTCCAAGCTTTTCTGCATTAGTTCCGATCTCTGAGTGGCCGGTGGCTCTCACTATAAGTTTTTATATTGAATGCCGGGGGATCGCCAGCACTTTAGATATTGTACTTCTGCCGTACTGAGGCCAGGCTTTTGAGATAACACGCGATAAGGTAGAATTCCATCTATCTTGCGTTTTTTAAGAAAGAAATTGTGAAGTTTCCCTTTAACAACGGTCAAGATGACACTGATGTCTGAGATGAGGACAATTTAAGCCGGTTTTGTCGACTCTTTCCTGGCAAGCTCATTGGTAATTTTCCTCTTCGTGCCAATGTCTGGAACCCAGATAAGAGAAATGCTTCCAGCACGTTCAAGACGTTTGATCTCCTCCTTATAGGAGTTGACCAGAAGAACGCTTCAACATGGCGACGACAGGGCCTTGATCACAACTTGACTATCGGAAAAGATATTTATGCCTTCCTCCCAACAGCGATCCCTAAGCATTTTGCATGCGGGCAGTATAGCAAAGACCTCTGCTTGTAAAATGATACTAACTAGTTGTCGGCAGTTTAAAGTGGACTGAAATATTGGCTGATTTAGAGATTAACTTTAACACTTAACTTTAACTTAATATTCCTACTCCATAATAAAAGAGGTAATCCTGATTGCAACGACTACAGTGGTACCTCCCTTCTGAGCTCTGCAGACAAATTATTTACTAACATACTCGTTGGCAAATAAATCCGGTGGCAGAGGATATTCTAGGCGAGTATTAATGCGGATTTAGAACCAGTAGATCAACAACATATCAGTGCTTCGTAATATGGCAATGTTTTTCAAAAAATTTCAAAAAAAGAAAAACTTTGACAACAGGAAAAGCTACACGTAATTCTACATCGGCAAGAAATTCCACTGAAGCTCGCCTCACTAGTTACAGTGGTTCTAACAGGAACAGTACCCAATGTGATGGGAGAAGAAGAAATTATTGGGTTTCTCGATGTTCTCATGGGTGGCAAGCATGCTGACACAGTGCCCACAGTAATTTTTAGCTTAGTTTTGAACTTTGTTTGCTAAATGTAATTAACAAAGCAAAGCTAGTTGGTCTAGAAGTCAATATCGAAAGGACTAAATACTTCGCCATATCGCCATATGCAATGGTTGGTAACCTGAAGGTCGGGTTCCACGTATTTCAAAACGGCGAAACCTTTTAGTACCAAGGAGTAAATTTTAGTAGTACAACAGATCCGCTTATTTGCATAAGCGGCAGAGTGCAAATAGAAGCTACTACGCATACCACAAACTACCGAAAACAAAACCCTTATCCTAGACGTGTGAGCTATAGATCTATAGGACGCTTATAACCCCAATAGAGACGAATAGCTTTGAAACATGGGTTCTGCCTTCTAATATAAGGAACTATCTCTTACGGTTTGAACATACAATTTTGAGGATATCTTTTAATCCTGTAAGAGAGCCTAATGAATCTTATAGAATAAAAATAACAATGAGATTGAAGAACTTATAAATGGATTCAAAGTAGTGCGCTTCCTGAAGGCACATTGTCTTCGATGGCTAGGACCTGCACTTCGAAGGGTTAACAACAGAATTGCGCAGCAGATTTTTAACACTCGCATTTTTGGCAGTCAAAAGCGCGGATGGCCACCAAAGAGGCATCCAGGTGATGGTGAAGACGACCTACATAGCATGAACGCACGAAGAGGCCATGAAATGAGCCGAGGCGTATGAAGCGCAATAGTAAAATAACCATTGGCTCAGAGCATAAACTAATATAGCGTTACGCTGAAAAGTAATTTCCTCAACAGAAAGAAGTTAAATATTTTAAAATCAGAAAGCAAATTGCATAAAAGTATTCCAGTAATATCCTATTGAAACAGCGGTCAAAGCATGAAATTTTAGAAGCAAGAGTAATTTCAACAGCAAATTCGATGCGCTTGCCCGCTAACGGAACACACAGAGTAACTCAATAAGCTATTTCTATTTTAACTTTGCGCGCTTTGCTTCATTATGGTTTCCTTATAACGCCAGTGCATCCGGTATTAACTCGAGGAAAGTAAGAAAATTATTTCCGGCACCAGGTAGAATAAGAGGAATAAGAAGACGAATGCATAGTGGTAAGCAGCTAGTGAATGTTTAAAGCCAAAATGAGGCAAGAAGGTAGATGAAGCCAGCATTTTAACTTTCAAAGCTTTTTGCAAAGCAACAAAAGCAGCAACAGCAGCGGCAGTAGTAGTAGCTCCTCGAATCTTGTCTCTGCTGCACACTGACGTATGTATTCAAGCATATACCATATTTATGTATGTGCTTGTATACTCGTATTACTGCATACTCTTTTTCTGCTTGCATAATAAAAGTCTACATCCAGGTCGTATTATCAGGGATTTATCGCAGCGGCGAGGATACACTTGCTGGTGTGATTATGGGTTGCATCACTCCACATAAAATTACGAACACAAGGCTAACATACAGTTTCATATTTATGCTTATACCCAGCAAGAAAATTTATAACTAATACGGAAATAATCTTGTTGAGACACTGGTATTTCATAGACGAGATCGTGCCAGTGTTTCATTGTCTAGAATTGACATTGTTACAGGTGATTGATTGATTGATTAACAATTTTTTATGGCCGGAATTGGATGGTATTGATCTGGACAAAGATTTCTTGATCTTTGAACGTTGGTGACGGCGAATATCGTAGGCGGTGGAGCAGTAAGCAGTAGGGCGGGGCGATTTAAAAATCGCTCATTGCTCTGTGAAAATCGTATTCTAGGGATCAAAATAAGAAACTTTGCCGAAGGAACCATACCTCTAAAACGAATTCTGATGTCCCCCAATTTGGGTCGAACGAAAAATCCCACTTTGACCCATTTAGAGTGCTCCAATCGAGTCCAAATGTATGACCGACCCCCACTAACTTTGGACGGCCGATCCACCCATGCCAGTGGCAGACCCTCTGGAGCTTCCCTGGGGGGTTCCCCATACAATAATTTCAAAATATCACCATTTTTGGCCTTTACATGAGAAAAGAAACTAAAAAGTTCGACCCAAATTGAGGGACATCAGAATTCGTTTTAGAGGTATGGTTCCTTCGACAAAGTTTCTTATTCTGATCCCTAGAATATGATTTTCACAGAGCAATGGCCGCGTCATATCGTCCGAACAAACGCTGCGGCTATGAAAGTATGTATTACGGTGGTAGCAGGAAAAGGCCTCTTCTGCGTTGGAAAACTTAGGTGGAGAAGGACTTGGTTTCATTTCTTATGCCCAACTGGCATCGGTTTGCATGAGTAGAAACGACCCGCATGCTCTGTTAAACTCGGACGAAATTGATCAGGCGGTTATAGTGGCAATAAAAAAGTAAAAGAGATATTGAGATTCTTTATTTGAAAAACGAATCTATTAAATAAGGGCAACAATAATTTAATATTTGCACGAAAGTTATTCACTTTATGTGGTTGGTAATATTGATTGATTGGTAAAGCAAAAGATAATTAAAAATAATTACAAAAAAATTGGTCCTTGTTTTTCTCAGAACTCTGCAGGAGATGAGGTGGTTCGATTACAAAAAAATAAAAAAAATACGGAATTTCCTTTTACCTTAAGGAGTCTTCTTCATTATTCTAATAGTGGAACTCTTAAAAAAGTGTTTAGCATACAAAAAATAATGGAATACTACTTAGGCAGGATCCACGGAAAAAGGGCCTCAAGGAGTTTACAAATTTCTATGCGATTTTTTTGGGTAATCGCCAACAATCGCCTCACAGGAACCGGATACATAAAATATGAATGTTCTTAAAGCACTTTCAATTTTATTTCTTTAAACGTTTACTTTACCAGAGTTTTCTTTAAATTTTTTTAAGGTTTACTAAAAACATAAGTGAAAGAAGTCTTATTTCTGTTTAAGAAAAAACGAATTTCAATACACTTTTAATATGAACTAAGACATTTTTCGATTTTTGATTGGAATGGAAGGGAAGGAATGCATTAGTTAATATTTGAACTATTCGAAAACTGGTTATTTTAGTAACATATTGGACTAGCTTTGTTTTTGCTTAGTATGAACTGGTATTTCGATACCTGGTATTTGGATGGACCGCGAACTGGTTGAGCTGAAAAATGAACTGATGGTATTTTGGTTTCCACTAGTATTGTTCCCTGCAGACTATATAAAGGGTGATCAATTTAGAAGCAGCGGATTTTAAATTGGAATAAAACAGCGAACATTCAAATTGATTGGGCAGTCTGCATTATTTTTGTATAGAACCATTCATGACATTTATTTTTTAAAGATCATTTCTTTCAAATGTTGGCCGCAACTGTGTTGTAATTTGGCCATTCGTAAACACCAATTTTGAATGACTCCTTGAAGGACTTCGGTCGGTATTTCGTGAATAACTTTAGTAATGTGGGCTTCCAATGCTTCAATCGAAGCTGGTTTATGTACAAAGCATTTAGACTTTTCATATCCCCACAAATAAAAGTCCAAAGGTGTGATATCACACAATCTTGGTGGCTGATTCCACTGGTCCGAGACGATCGATAAATTGCTCATCGAAACCACGACGCAGTAAATCCATTGTTTTACGGGCTGTACAAGTATAACAAGCTAGTCGCCAGTGCTGTTGAGTTTACGCGCTTCAATATCCGGCATCAAAAAGTCGTTTATCATGGCGTGATAGCGATCGCTATTTACTGTTGCATTGGCGCCAGCCCCGTTTTTG
>JAYXIM010029707.1:0-49837 GCA_037575425.1 Anastrepha fraterculus
GGTACAGGTATATCGAGGTTCATAAGTAGTAGTTTAACCTGCTACAGTATCCAGAACGCAATCGGGCCAAAGTTACGAGAGCCTCGCGAGGCAAATGCATCATCTGCAATAGGTGATAACGGAATTTAGAGGGCGCGAGTTAAGGAATGTGGTAAAAGTCCCTCGTTGAGTGTCGTTTGTGTTTGTCCATATACTGCCCGGTCCAGTAGTTGTAAATGTGTTTTGTCCTGGATCTCGTCAGTGTAGTTGAAGAGATGCCTTCTGATATGTCTGGGAGGTAGCTGAGGTTCTAGAAAGTATTAACAGGGGTAATAACTTCGGTATAATCCTGGGAGAAAATGCTTGCTGAGCATGTTGTTGTGCTCCTTAACTAGCCCCATTCATGCCTCATTGCCTACGTGTTGTAGGAGTCATATCATACCTACCCTTATTGCAGTATTTTGACATGTCTGTAGTTTCATCCACTGCGAATCACTGGTGCCAGGCGACCAGACAGGCGCAACATAATTCAAAATCGGGCAGCCAATTATCATACTTTAAATGTCGCCAACAACACTTCTGTTCCCTTGCGCCAAGTATTGCCGGCAAGCGATTTGAGGACCTTGTTGCGGTTTTGGACCTTAGTGGCAATTGCGGTTGTGTGCGCATAAAAGGATAGAAAACTATTAAAGGTGATGTTCACAATTTTCGGGTTGTTTACTGGCGATATTGGGTGTTATCAACTTTTACCTTTAGTTGTTGTTGCAGGCAAAAGCAACAATGGCTCAAAATACGAGGCTTCCGAAATTATAATAAACAACACTTTAAGTTCACTGTATTTTATTTCTTGTTCATGAAATATTTTATAAGTACAATATATGAATTTAAAGTTTATGAAATTAATAATGTTTAACAACTTGTTTAAATTGCGTTAACTTAGAAGTGAGGTTTTTATATATTGTCGCGCCTCGTACGCGTCTGAATTTCCGTAAGCAACTGGACTTTTAAAGCACGCTTCGGTCAATTCAACGGCGTTTACAGTTCAGTCATAGTTGCATTTTTTGGTAAAATATTACAAAGGAATTTTTTAGTATGAAGTGATAATTCAGGCTTAGTACATAAATATTTGAATACAGTTTTCGTCTAATTAGTACAAAAAACAATTTTAATATGGGATTGTATTATTAATCGGTAACAGTTGTAGTTTGACCTCCTTCGTCCAGGTGGTAAAGAGAGTCCCCGTGGATTTAGTGTGGAAAAGTTGGAGACTCCTGGCAGTAAAAAATCGAGAAAAGCTAGTAAGACAATCGCTCTCTTTGCAATACAACTCATTTCCCGACGCCATTAGCGAACAATCTTCAGCATAGGAGACCAGTAAGACTCACTCCGGTGGTTGGGGAAACTTCGATATATAGAAGTTGAAAAGCAAGGGTGAAAGGACACCATGCTGCGGAATACATTTTTTACCCTCCTCCGCTTAAAGTTTTTATCCCGAAAGATGTCTAACGAATGCCGACCACTCAAATGGTTCGCCGACTATATCTTCACTTCCGGTGGGAGGGTTGACTCGATAATATCACCTAGCAACTTGAAGTGACTGATTCTATCGAAAGCCTTCTTCAGGTTCAGCGCTACTAAGACAGTCCAGGGCTGGTTTGGTTAAGCGCGTGATCAATCTAGATGTTTATGACGGTGAGGTCTGTTGGGGTGTTGTGCTCTCTGCGGAACTCATGCTGTTGCGTGGCTGGGTCAAGTGAGAGTGGGAGTAGGTGGACCATATCTAGGTAAGCTTAGACTCTGGCTCGATTAAAAAATATAAATGTCTTGCAGAGGCAATAAATTTCTTAAAACAAACCTAGGTAAGGGTTCAAACGGAATCCATAAAAACTGTTTCCAATAACCAGGGTTTGCTCAATACATACGCATCAACTGAATTCGAGGCCGAAGAACATTTCACGCTGGCAGGACCGACTTCATAACATGGAAACTATTGAGGATAATAGCACTGGCTTTGAAAATATTACCGAAAAATCGAATAAAAATTTCTCAAACGAAACGGGTTTCAATGAGTTTCAAACTTAAAGCGAGGCCATGGAAAGCTAAGGCCCGTCTAATATATTTAGTTTTATGAAGTTTACTGACCGTCACATTTATTTTTATTTTCCTTATAACTTTACTTGCACTTATGCACATAAATGAAATATTCACTTTTGAATACATCCATATTCATTATTGCTTGAGTGATATAATATCAATATATTTTATTCAAATAAGAAACAGTGTTCAATTAGTTAAAAAAATAAAAAGTTTTAAAATAAACTACTCTCCCCTTGAGCGGATACCTCCTTTGGGTGAACAAAAGTTGACTACTCACCATCAGTCCACCCAAGGGAGATTTCACTGTACTCCGTCCTTTTCACTCTGCACTTGAATTTGCATTTACGCTTTACACGTTAGCCTTATGTGACTTATTTGGAGTTTTCTTCTAAATGTCAAGTTCCTGCCTGCGTTTGAGCCTGTGCCACCCACCATTTGGAGCAACTAAAGTAATGCAGTGGCACTTAAATGCAACGATTAAGATTAAAATGTTAACCAACGGCAACAGACTTTCTGTATCGTGTACGGTAAGTTAAAACAAGGCTAGTCAAAGGCATAAAAATGGAGCAAGACTGACGGTTCCACGAGATTGCAAAGTCCTTTTAGTGCACATTAAAATGTAAATGCGAAATGCCAGCCAGTGTTGCACGCAGTTCTTTCAACACACAGCATTGCAAAGGAGCATTGAGAGTAGCTATCAAGCCGAGATTTCATATGTACGTTTATTTGTTGGTCCTAAGGACATTGCCAGCGCTGCCATTTTGCTGTACTTGTCGCACTTTCCAAAAAGATTTGCCATTAGGATTTGTTTGTTTGTAGTGAGTTTGTCTGAAAGAGAGCGTGAAGGCGGGCACGCTGCGTGTGCCTTTCATGTAAATGAGATGGAAATAAATACGATGTATTTTAAGTGAAATCTACTGTACTCTGAAATGAGCTAAGCTTAAACTGTGACGAAGTAGCAGAAAAAAATGTATGCCAGAAAATGTCAAACAAATAAAGGTTAGGATTAAATGTATTGAAATATTTAAAAAAATGATGTTTAAGTGTTCTTCGGCATATAAGATTCTGTTAAAAAAGAAGCAGGAGAAGAAAATATTTATTCATTCAAATTTATAGTATCCTCTTCAACGTAAAATATTTTTCCGCAAACTTCAACCTAAGAGTCTGATACCAATAAGAGCCTAATAAACTAGATGTGGATTGGCGGCCAGCGCTGCCCAATGGTTTGGTGCGTGACTTTATTTCGGAGAACGTAGGTTAAAATCTTAGTGAAACACCAAAATGAAGACTAAGTTTTCTCTAGAGCGTTCTCCCCTCGGCAGGCAATGGCAAACCTCCGAGTGTATTTCTGCCATAAAAGAACTCCTCGTAAAAAATATCTGCTGTTCGGAGTCGGCTTGGATTTGTGGAACAAACATCAAGACGCATGCCACTAATGAGAGAAGAACCTCTGCCCAATATTCAAAAGGGTGTAAACGCCAAGACTAAAACTAGATATATACTAAACACTAAGTTCTCAATGTAAATAAGATTACAGTGCTTCAATATTCAATCTAAATAGCGATCGTCGCGTTAAAGGCCAAATATTAGTTTTTTCTAAGATTTTGTTAAGTCCAGGAAGAGCTCTAAAGATCGATGTAAAGGAAACCAGTTTATTTTATCCCTCCGTTGGGTACCCATGCCTGAGATGCTAATATCTTTTTCGAGTTTGGACGTGAATTTAACATATTTGTATTATACTCGTAGCTAACGACTTGAGTTTCCACGTAGCTTCCTAAAATTTAGTTAATATCGATTTATGTATACGAATATATCTTTTTAAATAGGTTCCTCGAATAGAAGAAAAAAGTAAGTTAGAGCTTTGGTTCAGCATGCGGGTCTGACTAGACTTTTTCTGAACCCTTCAACTTTCTTGCAAATACAAAACGTTGCATTAGTTGGCACCATACCATCCAACAAACGCTGCATTGCGCCGGAATGAAAAAAAAACTATTCTCGCCCAGTGCTTTCACAATGACGAATTATAATGCACAAAAAGTTGGCGTCGCTTGCATGGATCCATGTGTGACCATTTCACATTAAAACGGTCAAAATGTCGATGGACCTTTGCTTTCTTTTGCAACCTGCTGGATGTCATAGCATAAGCAACGTTTTGTATTTGTAAGGAAGTTGATGAGCTCAGAAAAAGTGAAGCGAGACAAAACTTTTGTCAACCTTCTCGAAACACTGGTCTTTGAAAACATTAAAATTCGCATCAATAGTGCAGCCGTTGTCTGAAGTCATTACTCGTATGACTATGGAATAATTTTTCTGCAAACCAATTACTAACCCTGAGAATATCGTAGTCAACCAACCAATCCGAGCCGTTACACTCAAAACGAAGAGAGATTGTCGTCTTTGTCTACAAGGAGGCGAAAGGCTTCGTCGAAAAACTCGTTTCTATTGTATTTTATGCCGCCGTAGCCGAATGGGTAAGTGCGTGATTACCATTCGGAATTCACAGAGAGGACGTTGGTTCGAATCTCGGTGAAAGCAAAATTAATAAAAACATTTTTCTAATAGCAGTCGCCCCTCGGCAGGCAATGGCAAACCTCCGAGTGTATTTCTGCCATGAAAAAGCTCCTCATAAAAATATCTTCCGTTCGGAGTCGGCTTGAAACTGTAGGTCCCTCCATTTGTGGAACAACATCAACACGCACACCACAAATAGGAGGAGGAGCTCGGCCAAACACCTAACAGAAGTGTACGCGCCAATTATTTATTTTTTTATTGTATTTTATGCAAAAGTCACTGTGTCAACAGCACTCAAAAATCTCTTATATCATACATGGCTTGCTTGCTTTCCACGGAATCCATAAATAAATTTGGTCTCGTATATTACCATAAATTTCATTGTAATCCACTTTTTTTCTTCAACAGTCCTCGAATAGCGGGGACATCCTCAACAGGAATCTCCTTTAGTTTTCGGCTTTCCGAATACTGAAGGCTGAACTGATGGCAATAATGCAAGCCGCGACATTGGTACAGTGTAATGCGATACGTGGCAACTATATTTATATTTCCACTGATTATCAGGCGACGATAAAATCCCTCACAAAGCAGTCGACAATCTCCTATTAATTATTTCCTCTCCCCTTTAAGTAGGGTTCCTAGCTATTGCGATATTGAGCTGTAGAGCTAATGAACTAGCCAAACTCGCCTTCAAGACAGGCTCCATTCCAAGCACACACATATGTATATATATATAATTGACAGCCGAGAGGCGACTGAAAATTTTTTCTTCATTTTGGTCTTTCACCGAGATTCAAACCTACGTTCTCTCTGAATTTTGAGCAATGCAACATGCCAACGATTAATCTAGTCATCAAAACACTGTTTAAATGCATTTGAAGAGATCTTCTGCAGCGAATTCTCCTTAATTGCCTCTATCGACTCAAAGCGGCGTCCGCGGAGTGGCAATATACGTTTATGGAAATGCAAAAGGACTAAATCCGGTGAACACGGTGGTTGTTTGATGAAATTTGTCGATTTTTTGGTCAAAAAAGTGTTCCCAATTTGAGCCTTGTGAGACGGTGCGTTATCATGGTGCAAGATCCATGAGTTTTCTTTCCACAAATTGGGCCGTTTATAACGCACATTCTCTCTGAAACGTCGCATAACTTGCAAATAATATCTTTTCTTTATTTACCATAGAACCATTTGGAATAAATTTTCAGTTCACAATAGCATGATAATCAAAGAAAACGAGAAGCATGAAAAAAGCCTTATACCACTCGTAGACCCGTGTTTGTGTTGTGTTGATAAAGCACACTCGCCATAGACTTTCTGCAACATTTGCAATGATTTGGCAAACGAAATCCCGTTAAAAAACATAATTTAAGGCAAATTCTTTGTTCGCTTAGTATTCTTTTTTCCCATCCGACCTTTATTTTGTGAATTTTGGCCAATTGATATATTTCCGATACTTTTTTGACTGAATGCATACCGACATTTCATGAATTTATTAGTGCATAAATGTTCCAATGTAGAAAAAATACCCACATTATTTCCACTCTCTTTGGCACTACAAATCTAGCCTCATACAAACTGAAATGGTTTTCGGTTCCTTTTTTATACGAGTATTAGATCACTTTCATACTTGTTTATAATATGCAGCAGCAGGTCAATTTTATTTTCACACAACCTCGTGCATATTTATGCATATTTATGCATATTTTTCACATGCATATATGCATGCATGTATTAGCATACGGAAATGCCACACCAAGGCAATAAGCCAGTTCGGAAGTGACGGTTATGCCAAATGTGTTATGGTACGCTTTGTTGCACAATTCGGAAATATTCGAAAAATACTAAAAAAATACACACACACTCACACACACAAGTATATGGCCGTGACGAAGCAACTGGATAATACCTCTCTCCCCGCATGCCGTACATATACACACATACTCGTACGTCGATGTGTATAGCCTGTCCGAAAATTTTCAAAATTACCACAATATGCCCTTAGAGTCCAGCCAGCTGGCTGTGAGTTGCTTGTAAACATATTTGTATGCATTTTGTGAAACTTTTTACCTTCACACAACACAATTTGCATGCTGATATGCAGTAAAGCACATGCGGGTCTAATTTTCGGTCAGTTTACTTTATTTTAATACGTTTTAATCGCACTGAGGTGTTGGCCTTTTGCTTCCGCTTTTTGCACTCTCCTCACTTGAGTGCTAGCTAAGCGCGAATATATTTTCATGTCGGCTTAAACATTTTTACGTATTTTTATTTATTTTTTTTTAGTATGCGAGGTCAGGTGAGTCGTGACTTTTATACTACGGTTGCACTTTGTTCCGTCTGGTAAATGCTAGAAAATTTTTGTTATCTGCATTGGTACGTTGATTTTATGCAGTGGGTGCATTTTCTGATAATATAAAATTAGCCTTTTCCATTTTTTGTGCTTATATACACGGAAAAATAGTCATGTTTATTGACTTGTGTATTTTAAGTGAAAACACGCGTTCATTTGCCATTATAAAGAATAAAAAAATCAAATATCGAGAAAAATGGCTTTAGTATTTTCAGTGTATCTTGCCTGCTTATGCAAAATCAGAGATATACATATTTTTGCTTAAAATAATTTTTTTTAGATTATAACATTGAAAAATGAAATTTAAATTATTTTTTTTTTTTGTTTTTAAATTTTTGTATTTTTTCGAAATGATTTTTTTTACTTTTCTACGCTGCCATCCAAGGTGCATTAAAGGTGGTGTCACTAAACGAACAAAAATGTGTAATACATTTAATTATCAAAGCAAAGTAGAAAACAAAGAATGAACTCGCTTTGTTTCACTCTGGCCTGAAAGCCACATGGACATGGCGAATAAAAAAAAAAAAAAAATCAGCTGATATACCTATACCACCATTAATAAATTCGCCTTGCTGCCATCTCATCAGCTTAGTGCAAGTTACGTTGTTTTCATTCTTTTGAACCACTACGGAAAATGTAATCAGCCGTTTTGGCGAAATCAATTCGTCGCCTAGCAGCTACATTTGGAGCCCTTCAAATTTGTTTGGTTGGCTGTCATTGAAAATGGATGGTATGTAGAAAATCCAGGAACTAATCAGATTATAAAAATGGCCTGAGTCATATGTAAGAAAGCATCATAAGCCGTCAACATATCTAAATCTTACAAAAAAAAGTTCCAGAACATATGTATATGTAGCTGATACCTCTGCACAAAAGGCTCCTATTTTCCCAAAGTTTTTTTTAAATTTTGAAGCTTATATCTACTGGAAAGTCTCCTTTGACAAAAATTGCATTAATTTGCAATACAAAAGCGCCAAAACAATCTACCACTCTGCATTAGTGAAGTTTATACATTTTTTCCTTCTACTATAACAATTTATAAAAGAGGTTTCTCCTAGAAATGCTCACGCAATATAAAGCCAACACGTTCTTTGGATATCTGTCATGTCAGCTAACTCACGCAACTTAACTTATTGATCATTCATTTTTCATCGATTTTGTATATTTTGTTTTTATGTTTTCTGTTATTACCGACTCATTTGGACGTCCACTGCGTTGTACACCATTACACTTTCCATTGATTCGCGTGAACGGCGTTTTCTCCATCAAGAAACAGTGTAAAATTAAAACACGAAATTCGTTTTGTTCCATTGTTTTGAAAATAACAAAAGTAGCCCGGGCTCGGTATATCTCAAACTGTGCGTGTGTACGCCAAGACTACTGGCGCCATGGTGAGCTTTCGTCTTTCAAGGAAGGTACTGAGACGCATGTCATCGCGTCATGCGCTGTAAGGGTTCTTTGAGTTGAGTGTGTATGAGAGACGTGTGTTTAGGAATATAGAAAAAATGTGTTTCTTTTTCGTCTTGAATCGGTTGGGTCGTTAAAAGCTACCAAGGCATAAGCAAAGTTCCTGTCGAATAAACTACAGCTTCTTAATAATGTCCAACGTGGAAAAATCAAAAATCATCTTAAAGCTGTGAGACCAATGAAAACTTAAGAACGTGGCGGCGATTTAAAAATATAATAAAAAGAAGATACTTTTTTGGGCTTAGCAAAAAGAAGGACCCCAAAGGTTTCTACTCTTAAGCTCTAAGAAGGTGCTTAACCCTTTGCCGCATATGGCCCCATTTTTGGTATTGAAGTTTTGATTTTATTTCCATATTAAAAATTAAAATTATTTTAATCTATAATTTATATAAAGGATTTTCCAATAAGAGGTGCTATTTTGATATTCAAAGAAAAGTGATATTTTTTAATATAAATGATCGGATGTTTTATTATATATTATAAAGAGGAAGGTATGTCGTTAATAGTGGAAAATAACATCAGTCAAATGACTATCATGACTACCCTTACAGGACAATATCCTTTGAATGAAATTTTCCATAACCGAATTGGAAAGTGGCTGCCCTTTGTCGTCGATAGCCTCACGAATTCCATCTGTGAGGTCTTGAATCGACCATGGGCTGTTGGCGTAGACCTTCTCTTTCACGTGGCCCCAAAGAAAAAAGTCACAAGGTGTTAAATCACAAGGTCTCGGTGGCCAATTATGATCACCTCTTCGAGAGATACCACAGTCCGGAAACTTTTCCCATAAAAGATCAATGGTTTCGTTGCTTGTGTGGCACCTAGCGCCGTCTTGTTGAAAATACACATTGTCCAGATCAATACCATCCAATTCCGGCCACAAAAAAGTCGTTAAACATCTCTTGTGTTTAACACCTAACACCTGTTATTGGAAAACCCTTTATTTAGAAATAATAAAACTCAACAAAATTGTCTATGATTTTATGTTATTTCGAAATCATCTCATTTTTGTGCAAGTGGGTGAAAAAGCGGAATTGAGGTAAGAGTGATTAATTTCCAAAAACTATAGTAAGTACTGTTTTACAAAAGAAAAAGAAAATTCATGGAGTGGATATACTCATCTTTCTCGTCAGAAAATATTTTCTCCGCTGTTCAACTGTTTTCTATAATTTACAAGTAGTTTTAATAAATGGTTCCTTAAAAAAGTAACAATAGAAAATATAAAGTTTTCCTTATTTTTTTTAATAAGTCTTATTCATAATTCAATAAAGCTATTCCCACCGTGAAACAACTTTTTTCAACGCCTTATTAATTCATGCAGTAAAGGGTTAATGATTTACAAGGCTAAGGATTGCAAATAAAACAAATCGTTGAAGTTGAAATTTTGTGTATCAATGAAAGGTTTCCTTACTAAACCAAGTACTTTAGACAATAGACTGTCTTTTTTATAGCATACTTATTTTTTTATTTTTTTTTCTATATTTCTTTCTCTACTTTCTGACGGGGTTAAATATGAAATTTAATAACTCTTTTATTTATTAATTTTTTATCAGCATTTGCTTGTTGTGTAAGGAAAATATATTCTTATTTTTGCAGCAGTAAATTGTGCACATATATATAAACACATACATAATAATATACATCAACAATACTCGTATATAGTTAAATTCCATAACGCGTTCGACGAGTCAGCTGTTCGGTCTGGGCACGCAAAACTCCAACAAATCAAAGTCGACTGGTAGCCAAGAAAATATGTTGCAAATACATCCCAGAAAGCAACAATTTAAGCAAGTTATTGTGCATGTTTACTAGACGATAAAACACATACATGAATACAGTTCAATGTTGAAACACTTCACAACTTAAATAAATAAAACAAATATTTGGCGCTTACACCCTTTTTGGGTATTTGGTCGAGCTTCTCCTTTTATTTGTGGTGGGCGTCTTGATGTTTTTCCACAAATATATTTCACAACTTATAGTTAACAAGTTAAGAAAATATTTTAGATATCAAAGTGGAATAACTTTAATAGGAATGTTTTGGAATTAATAAAGAATCTGTAAAAAGTTCTTGAAATAAAGTATTTTTTTTTGTTAATTGAAAATAGTAAAAATCACGAAAAATCTGTATCTATTCCCATTTAGAAAATTTTTTTTAGAATTTGCCAAAGAAAGTGACTTGGCAAGGCTTTCTAGAAACTTTTCAAATTTTAAAATATATGTAAAGTAACTTAAGGAGTTTAAGAAGCACTAAAGATACACAATCAGCTCTCCAGGTTGTTGAAGTAGTAATAACGAATCTTCTAACCATGCCGCAGTCTATTTTGCTAGTGCCACCCAATGCTATAGAGTTGGGGAATAGCGTTTTTTATATTCTTTTAGCGTTTTTATATTTTATTTTATTTTTCGGGATTTTTTTGCTTTTGGGCAAAGGCTAAGTGTTCATTCGATAGAATTCTTTTTGCTCTACCAAATTATGTTAATTGTACTTTTAGGCAATTTAGTTTTTTATTGGATTTGACGCTTAGAAATGGAATACCCAGGAGGCAAAAATCAACATTTTCGACAGCTGGCCTTATTTGATTCTTATCGAGATCAAAAAGCTGCCTAGCCCGGAACATTTTCGAGGTGTCATAGCCCAGTCTATAGCACAGAAATGGTTTACAAATGGTCCCGCATTGGAATACCTTCTGAATTCGTTGAAGAACGTCTAAAATCTCTTTTCAAAGGGAACGGTCGCCAAAACAGTCGTGAATTGGCGGACAAAATGAACTACGATCATGAAACGATTCTCAATCACCTTCATTGAATGAGATTTACCGAAAAATTTAGAGTCTGGGTGCCTTACAAGCTCAACAAAAAAAAACCAAATAAAGTTGCCCGCCATCGAGTAACACGCAGTTATTAACAGCGCTCTTTGCAATCGTCACGGGAGATGAGAAGTGGTGCCTATACATCAACAAGAAGCAAATAAAGGATCTTCATGCAATATCACGCAGATCGTGATATGTGTTTGGTGGAACTGGAAGATCATAGTTCATTGGGAAATGCTCGAAAGAATGCCACGGTCAACAAGGATGTCAACATTGCCCAGTTACACCGCGTGAATGAGGCTATTTGACTGAAAAGACTTGATTGACATGGTCAAACCATACTCCTCACGACCACTCCATATTGCACAAGTCTTGGAATCCGCACTCGAAGAGCTTGAATGGGTAATTCTACAGCATCTGCCGGATTCTCCTGAACTTGTTCCGACTGATTATAATCTTTTTCGCTCTCTGTCAAGTCATAAGAAGGGCGCTTCCTTCGATAACAAAAAGGCCCTTAAACACTGGCCCAACAACTTCTTCGACACTAGACCAGGCGATTTTTGGCGGAAGGGCATCAATAAATTGGTCGAGAAGTGGGAAGAGGTTGTAAACAGTAGCGGCGAATATATAAATGATTAACTAATTGATATAATTATGTTTGTTTGTTTAAATATCACTCTTTGGTAAAAACGCTACGAAGTTATTCCCCAACCTAATACTATTGGGTTGGCAACTAAGTAATTGCGGATTATTTTTAGAAAATCAAAGACAATTCTTTCATGCATCTAAACAACTTTATTTTGTAATGTACCTATAGTATTGTCCATTTTGATCAATGACCTTTTGCCATCTTTCAGACAGCATCATAATCCCACGTTCATAAAACTTCTTTCTTTCAGTTCGTGAGGAACCCGTGTATCGAGTGTTTGAACATAGTCAAGTTATTTTAAATAATTTTCAATGCATGTATGTGATACATGAAGCTTCTCTGCAATCTCACATGTTGCTCTGAGACGATCCGTATTGATTATTGCTTTGATTAGGGCGTCATCAACTTCAACTGGACGACCAGAGCGTTTTTCATATTTGAGTGAAAAATCACCTGAACGAAATTTGGCAAACCAATTTTGACACTGCCGTTCTTTTAAGGCTTCGTCGCCATAAACAGCACAGAACTTTTTAAGAACTTGTGATGAGGTTTTCTCTTTACGGAAATAAAAAAGCAAAACATGACGAAAATGTTGCTTTTGATTTTCCATTTCCCAACGAACGCCAAACGAAAACTTCGTAACCGATCAAAAAGCTTTTTTTTACTGATTGACAGCTGAAACTATCAAATAACAAAAAGTGTTTTTTTCATTTGTACTATGTCTGCAAACCTAAAAATTCAACTGAAGCCATCTACAGGTATGAGAGAAATCCGCAATTAGTTAGTTGCCAATATATGGTGACCAATGACTCGTTGCAGAGCTGGTCACTCTGTGGTCCATCTCTGGCTCTCGAAGAAAGTATACTCCGCATCATCGTATTCAGGATCTCCGTAAATGCAGTTTGGCAGTTTCATTTTCCCATTCGACACAAAGGACCCGTGTCAGGACAAAAACTGTATGAAGCAATAGTTAACGTCACCGTGCCTTCTTCCTACCCACGTTTTTAAATCGGGTATTAATCTCTCTTTCATCGACCGTACTGGTCAGCATTCCATCTTGTTTGTTGAAGTGTGAGCGTTTGAATTCTAATGTCGGAGAAGCATGGCAAAGGCAATGAAAAAAACATCATTGCTCGTCGATCATCAATGCATCAATCAATCATTAATCGCATGGCTTGCACGCAAAATTCATTCAAAACTATCCTGAGTTCTCATATTCTTCTAGATCCAGCACATTTATATCAAATTTGATAAATTTCAAAACGACCAAGCGAAGTGGAATCCCTGAGTGAGCTGCATTAGTTGGAAAAATTCGACCATTTCAAAATGTTTTGTTCAGCACTGATTTTGAAAATAAATTTCCACAATTTCTAAGCGCTTGCTTTAACGGAAACCCTTGTGATATTGTTTGTTATTGTACACCGAATGTCAAAATGATGTATTTATTTGGACAACTAAATTGTGTGTTATTCCTATCAAAATTTCAATACGTCTAGAAAAACACCCAATACTTGACAATATTTATTTGTTCGAATGCAGTGAAGTAGGCAGCGTGAGACTTTTGCTCATTTGACTCATTGATTCATTTATCACATTTATTGATGTACGCCCAGTTGTTGATGGAATTTAAATGTAAAATTAATGATGCTTGTATTCACATATACATTCATGCGTACGTACAAACATCTTTCCTCACAAACTCATATACATACACTGATAAGTATTGAACTGGATCAGTTTAGTAAAAGCTTAGGTTAGAGCTAAAAGCATTTATTATCCTCCCTGGGCTTGCCCCGCCTTAGTTTTTAGAGACTTTTATTATTTTGTTGATCTAGTTTGGGAAAGTGGTTGTTTAAGTATTTATGTATGTATGTCTACACGACTCAGGTGATAAATGACAATAGACGAATGCATGAAGGCTTTTAGTAAAATGTGTATCATTAGTTATATATATGAATTAGTGTGAAAGGTTTCCACAACTCCAATTTCAATTACAAATATTTTTTCTTTGTAAATAATTTTTACAAAGTATTTTAAAATGTGATTGCGAGAGTTTCCTGTAGCTGTTTTTTAAGAAAGGCATATCTTGTCGTATTGTAAAAAAATTCTAAGCGACCTATCGTGATAAAAAAGCTGCTATGTACGCTAAAATTATCTAAAGGGCGGTTAAACTTTAAGGGCCGATGTTGAATGTAAACCACACCTAAATCTCAAGTTTCTTTGAGTATCTTATTTCACATTTTTCAATTTCAGACTAATTCAATTTAAATTATGGAAAGAAATACAATCGAGCAACGCGTTAAAGTTATTCAGGCTCATTATGAAAACGGGCTCATTATGAAAACGGGCAATCAAAATGCACATCGCGCACTTCGTGACTTTTCGGTCAATTTAATCGTCCAAATGTGCGTACAATCGGAAAAATTGTGCAAAAGTTTGAGCAAACCGGGTCTGTAGGAGATATGAAAACACCGTACAGCTCGTACTGCAGAAAATATTGCTGCTGTTCGCGATAGTGTGGTTGAAGAGCCGTCCACCTCAACTCGTCGTCGTGCCCAACAATTGCACCTCTCACGCTCCTCGTTGATGAACATTTTGCATAAAGACTTGCATTTACACGCTTACAAGGTGCAATTGGCTCAAGAACTAAAGCCTCTTGACCATTTCAAGCGTCGTCAATGGTCAGAATGGTGGCAGGAAATGGCAACAGTGAATGACCAATTTTCGAAAAAAATCATCTTCAGTGTTGAGGCAGTGATAGTTCTTGATAATAATAAAGAGAAATGACAACAATTTCCTAAAAAAATTGTATTTTATTCAAAATCAACACCGGCCCTTGAAACTTAACCACCCTTTATAAAAGCTGTGGAAACTTTCCTAACCTTTCACTCTGTAGTGGTAAATTAAAGACAGGTTTTAATGCGGTGAGGCTAAATGTGTTATGAAATTCAGAGTTCTGAATTTTAGACTACCGTCCCGCAATCAATCCATTTGTGGAACAACAACAAGACGCACGACACAAATAGGAGAAGGAGCTCGGCCAGACATCTAACAGAAGTGTACGCGAAAATTATTTATTTATTTATTTATTTGCCGGGCTTTAGCGAGTCTGATTCGTGATAAAAATTTTCGTACAAACATGAATATGACGAGCCAGGCTCGTGAATAGATCGTCGAGCCAAACGTTAATATCAAGAGCGGGGTAGTGATTGAATGTTATTTTCTATCTGTACGCCATGGCGCACCACCAGAGTTAGTTACGAGTCTCATAATTGATGTTACAAAGTATCAGGTCAGTCCAAAGCTGGTTTTAAAATTAATAAAAAAGTTGTTTAAAGTATTTAGTTATCAGTAATATATTTTCCTTCATTACTTACAATGTCTTCCTAAGGTTTAGGTAAATGTTGAATTCCCTGCTCAAAAAATTTTTTGTCCTAGTTCCTCCTCAGTAACGATATGGTTCAAAATGCTTTCAGTTTCAAGCCATTGCAGCAGCTGAGAACACACATTCACTCTCTGCTGAAGGTTCGGGACGCAAAGTCTATGCGGAACCCATTTCCCAGCTTTGAAACCTTTCCCTGTGAACTGTTCCATGCGATGAATTTAACCTCTGAGCTATCATATCGACTGTGAAATTTGGCTCAGCTTCCACGAGTTCGAGCAAGGCGTCGGAGTTACAGACTTCAGGACGACCAGCGCGCGGGGCATCCTCCACGTCGCAGTTACCACTTCGGGATTTTACAAACCACTTTTGCGCAGTCCTTACACTCACATTATCGTCTCCGTTAACAATGTTTATTTCTGAAGCAGCAGTTGTTGCATTTTTACCACTTTTATAAAAACAATACAAAATATGCCTCTTATACGCGTTCGAAGATTCCATTTCATTTTTTAATAACACGTGCTTCTATCCGCAATTAAAATCACTTGTTCAATGCACAATATATCATAGAAAATATATTCCGCGAATAAGTTTTTGTATGCAAAATTCGTACAAAAGTGAAATTACGCACGAACTTATGGACTGACCTGATAGTTTATATTATTCTGATATGTTTACCACGCGTTGACGCGTAACACTTAGGACCGAGTTTCGTCGGGCCAAATGGCACAGCAAGAGGTTAATCACGAAAAGGCAAATGCAATACGTAAAGATATCTCAGCATTGATATGTAGTTATGGTGAAGTGGCAAGGCAAATATCATTCCTGTATAATATTTTTGAAAGCATTTTCTCAGCTTCAATCCTGTCTATGTAACTTACTACACGAAATGGTAAACTACGTGCGAGTGATCAAACCTCAGCTTGTCTTGAATTCATCTTGTTAGACCGAAAAGATGAGACCTAGACTCGTTACCGTATTTATATAGTTATTTATTATCCAATGAGCAAAACTTTCTTCCTGACTAGGAAGACTAAGCTTAAGTTACTTAAAGTGATTGCTTAAATATGAAGCTAACACTACTCTTAAAAGCAGAAATCCAACTAGTTAGTAACATTGATTTAATTCAGCTAAACTTCTATTTAAAGGCGCATTTCGAGAATAGTAGGATTTAATATTTGAAATGGGTGGAGTAGCATTCAAGCTTTTTATGCTCATTAGCGTAGCACGATCAGCATTATCTTCTAAAACATTAGCCACAAAAGAGTCAGACAAAAATGCACTTCTGCTATTCAAAGACTTCAGATTTAAGAGCAGAGAGTGAATTTATCATCATACGTAAGTGCTCTGCGGCGACACGTACACGTATAAATGACAATTGGGAAAAGGTTCATATTGCATTCGGCTCAGTAAAGACTACAAGGTGTTACAAACTCAAAAAAATAACTACTCGAGATTTTGCAATAAGTGCCCAAGTAGAGGTCGTGGATATCATACCGTGTTTGAACATTTTTCAACCCCCTCAAATTCTCAAATTATTCATCAAGTTTGGCTCCTTTGATTTTTTAGTTAATTCATGTTCTAATACATCTTTGGGCATTTTCCACTTTGGACATGGCACTTTTTAAACTTCGGAATACACACTGGGGTGTGACTCACTCCACATAATGTTTGATCGGTTGTGGTTTATTTATATGTGACATCTGGAAATATACCATTAACTTACCAACGTCAATTTAACTCTTCAAAATCATGCTGTAAGTCCTCAGTAGTTGGTGCGCACCGAATTTATGCAGATCTAAAAAAGTGATTGGGGGAATTTACTCCAGTGTGCAGTTCGCGTACTGTTTTGATATATATATACAGTCAACGTCAAAAGAAGCTGTATATGGATACTGAAACTGATAAATCGAAGACACTATCATCGTCTTCAATATCAATTATTTCATCATCCAATTCATATCGAAATATTCCACCTCACTTTCTTGAGAGGCCAACTTCTAGACCATATTGACATTAGTGCCCTTAGAAAGACAGTCCTTATTGAAATGCAATTAAAAAAGAAAAAAATACACCTTTAACAAAATGCAGCTAAATACGTAAATACTGTCAGTGTCAAAGAAAAGTGTACACCACATATTGATAAGTTTTGATTATTTATTCATTTAGTTTTTAATTTCAATCAATTTTATACAAAAATATAGTTTGTAGTAGACCATGTAATGCAACTAACTAACTGACAATTAATTCACTAACTAATTTCTATGAGTTTGTTATTTTTTGTATTCTTACTACTTTATTTTTAGTTTATGTAGTTTTCTGAAGATGGAAACAGAAAAGTGGGTCTTACGGTGAACGAAAGTAAAACCAAGTACCTGCTGTCAACATATAAAGAGTCCTCACGTCTTGGACAACACTTCACTGTTGCCAAATGCGAATTTGAAGTGGTGAAGGACTTTGTTTATTTAGGAATCGGTGTAAACAGCCAGAACGACGTCTGCTTGGAGATTAAACGAAGGATAACTCTTGCCAACAGGTGTTACTTTGGACTCAGTAGGTAATTGAGAAATAGAGCCCTCTCTCAACAAATGAGAACAACGCTGTACAATGTATATGGGACAGAAGCTTGGACGATGACGACAACTAATGAGAGAACACTGGGAGCGTTCGAAAGAAAAATTTTCCGAAAAATCGTTGGCCCTTTTCGTGTAGGCGAGATTGAGTTCTGTATCCGATGGAACAGGGAAATTTATGAGCTATACTGAGAAGTGGAGATACTGAAGCGTATTAAAATACAGCGGCTGCGCTGGCTTAGCCATGTCTCGCGGATGAACGAAAGTGACAGAAAGTTTTCCGATATATTTTTCTTTCGAAAGCAAATCCTATTTCTGATAAAAATTTTCTTCATGTGAATAAAATCCAAGGAACTTAGCTGCAGGCTAATCACCTACCCTGTCAGAAATCAAAACAGATTAACGAATCTAACGCAAGACTGAGTGTTTTCGAGGCCCTATGCTACCGAAAACAAGAAAAAACATTTTTTTTAAATTAATTAAATTATACAAATTATTTTAAATTAAAAAAATAATACCAAAAAAAGATGTAAGTAAAAACTGTAACTCTTTTTGTAGAAAAAATATACGAATTGGGGTTAATAAAAACCACTGTGTCATTTGTGCAACAATAAAGAAAATAGCTGTCTCTACCGAAGATTAAATCAATAATAACTTATACGTAAATAGTTTTAATATTTGAAATAGTAAATTTTCAATCAGTATGAAATTAGCACAATTTTTGTTACGGTTTAAAATTTGGAATTTTTTTCTGAAATTTTTCAGGATTTTTCTGAAGTTTTACGGAAAAATATTTATAGGTACTTGATTAGTTTTCTATAAATAACGTTTTATTCTGGGTGAATCAAGATACCAGTCATAAAATTAACTAAATATTTATGAATTTATGAGATTTTCTAAAAAAAGGGGGAAGAAATCGAAAAAATGTTTTCTGGCATATTCTAAAAGTACATTATCTTAAAAAAATAAATTCAAAAAATCATAAAGATCAGAGAACTAGAACGATAGTTACAGACCGTGGAAGCGCGTGACCTTATCCATAATTGAAGTGCACGCAAAACTTTAGACGCGATTATCTCGAAGTCGTGTTTTTTGAAAATTACCGTCGCGGTGATCATTATTTATCAAAAACTATTTGACCGATTTGCATAAACTTCTTTTTAATTATTCAAAGTTACAACCTCGTGAATCTGAATGGTTCAGTTTTTAAAAATATTTGCATAGTTCGCTGGAATAAATTTTTTTTTAATATTTCAACCCCTCAAATCGTTTTTTTGGTGCAAAAAGGTTTTCATATTGAGAAAATTTTGTTTTGGGTAAATAAACCGTTCAGATTCACTAAAAAACATTTTTCTTCAATAATCATTTAATTTTTTTGATTTCAATTGAGCTGCTCATGCGATACCGCGATCACCGCAAGCCTCTTCTAAAAAACGGCGTTTCGGGGGAGGGGCGATATCAACAATAAATAATAACATTTTTTAAAATAAAAATACCAAAATGTATTCTTCGAGAGTTACCCTTCAGTATGATATATGCCTCTTTTGAATAAAAGTTCTAAAACATATTTAAAAAAAATTATGACAATCGTCCATTTTTTCGGGCTCACAAGGTATATAACCCCTTAACTGCAATTACAGATCTGTGTTTCGTTGAAAACTTTGGAAAAAATACATTGATTTTTTTGTGTGCGGTCATATCAAAGTAATTTTTAATGAATAAATCGATAATTTGAGAGTGTTGGAAAATTCTCACAAACGTTTTCGTGCATTACTCGACAAGTTCTACGGCCTCTACTACGTCACCTAAAAGGTTCATTTCGTAGCAGCATTTCAAAGATATTTTTGTCTTTTATTACAACAACTTTTGATATGTATCGAGCTTAGGAAGTTACCGCTTAAAATTTCCTAAACTTGCTAGGAACTCGAAAAACCAATGAAACTTCCTATAAAGAAAGAGATTTGTATGAAAAAATAAGAGCCAGTTGACTTACTTGTTAAAAATGTTTATAAAAATATTTGTTTTTATATGGTCAGAAAATGCACTAATCTCCTGGTATATGAAACAGATACTCTTCTATTGGCAAAAGGTGAACGCAATCAACAACTTTGTTCTTTCGATGCAAATCTACTCAGCCACTGCAGCCAAAAAGAAAAGTATTAAGAAAATTCAGTGTACAAAAATATAAGGACTGAAGTTTGCAATCACTTGGCCATCACTGTGCAAAAGGTTTGTGTCGACTTTCGTCAACTTGTTGCTCTTTACCCTCGTACCCATGGAAATAAGCCTACATATAAATATCTATGTATGAACATTTCAAATTTAAGTTGCTATGGGAACACGGACTTTAAACGCCGCTGCAAAGGCAAACTAAGAGCTACGAACAAACTGTAAAACAGCAAAACAACCCGATTTGAAAACAAAATTGACTGATAAATTTATGCAAATATCTTTTCACTTCCTAACATTCCTGCCACACTTGCGCTCTGGCCACCGATGATGAAAACTTTTAAATTTGTTTTCTTGGCTATATTTTCAATGCTTGCGCTAATGGGTCAAGCAATCAAAAAGTTTCACATTTTTTATGCGCAACAGCAACCAACAACAGAAAAGATAAAACGAATTCACTAAAAGGTCACAAGAAAAAAAATTACTACGACCCAAAGTGTTTGATCTGGGAATGAAAACAATTTTCCAGCGTGCAATTTTATGAACTACAGCACACAGTTTGCGCAATTTTACTTTAATTTTAAATAACGCGAGTATTTGTGTCAGTTGGCAGTAGGGTAATTTATGTTTTCATAACCAAAACCAATTTTTAATCAAAATTTCAATAGGAATTCCTTAGGCATTTTGTATATAAATATGTATGTATGCATGTATTTTTATACCGGCGCAAGCTAGTGCACTTGTATAAAGTTTATAAAGGAATGGAGGTAGATATATACATATGCGAGAAAATGTATTTATGCCAAAAGCCACGTACGTCGGTTCGTCTGTCTATCCACCCGATTCGACCAAAAATTGATATATTTTATTTAAATTGGTACATATTGGCATACGCTGCTTCAAGATAGATTTGCACGAAAATTACTCAAAATCTGTGAATTACCACGCCCAGCTCCCGAATAACATTAAATTTCGAAGCAGGAAAAAATGAAGAAAAATTACTCACATTTGGCGCAAATGATGAACCCAAAAAAGAAATGCGAAGCAATCAAATTTTGAAAGACGGCGTCTCCACGCCCATTTGCGCGGGTATATAAAGTTCGGTTTGGACCGAATTTACCATTTCTTTACTTTTTTTTTCTTGTATGGGATAGTGAGAGGGAACGTCATTATAAATGCCAAATACCCAGGAAACCAAACTAGTAAAGTTAGTAAAGTTCAGACGGTACGGCTTGTCCGTAAACTTCTTTCACAGATTCTATTTAAATCTTTCCATTCAATAGGCGAAAGTTTTGTTTGGTCAATGCTGGTGTGCTGCTATATGAGTGTGCAAATTTTGAATATTTGTGCAACTGACAATTTTTTTATGTAAGTTAGCGCATTGCACACTTGCAAAGCTAAAACAGAGATTTGATGATTCCCTTGAATCACTCCCACGCTACTGGCTGTTTGTAATTAGATCGCACAGCTTACTCCTACGCCTGCCCGTCTTTTGGATTTTGCAAATAAACAATCACTTCCACGTTACTGGCCGTTGGTAATTAGATCGCACAGCTTACTCCACAAATCTTACAGCGGTCAAGCTGATCATCAATTTACGTACGTGACATTTGGCAGCTTGAGGAATGCAGCTGAGAATACATACAAACAAAGCTGCCGGCGCAACTACACCAACACAAACTCAATAGCTACACCGCAAGTAGGGATTTAGGGTAGATTGTAAGATTATAGTTTTTAGTTGAGATTGGAGTTTAATAAAGAACGGTTGAAAGTAGAAAAGTGGAGTTTAATAAAGAACGGTTGAAAGTAGAAAAGTGGAGTTTAATAAAGAACGGCAAGAACCAGAAAAGTGGCGCCCAACTAGCAGGACAACCCAACTAGCAGGACAACCCAACTAGCAGGACAACCCAACTAGCAGGACAACCCAACTAGCAGAAATGATTGCAATACGTGAAATAATAATACTGTAAGTAATTGTTCGGTTTTGATCCAGTGCAATTAAAGAAAAATTATATAAAGTTTTTTGTAAAGCGAAATACCTTCGGCTCTTTCTTACCTTTTTTTAAAAAAAAAAAAAGCAAAACAAAATTAACATGAGTGTAACTAGGGAGCAGGTAATAGAAATTTTAAGACAACAAAATGACCAAAACAAAAGAGAATGGAATGTCCAGTTAGATGAAGTAATGAAAACTCTTCGGCGCTTAGAGCCGCCATCCGCGGAGAGTTACATTCCCGTGGAAATAAATCCAACTGTGGTCGGGGGCAACACAAATATGGATTTAATAAAATCTATACAAGAATTTAAGGGGGATACTGCTTCTTATCCGGCCTGGCGTTCCGCAGCAGAATTCGCCATTGGCTACTACAAAGAGGGTTCAGAGCAATATTATGTTGCCATGGGGATATTTAGAAACAAGATAGTAGGCCCCGCAAATGCAACGCTCGCTTCCTTCTCAACTGTTTTAAATTTTAAAGCTATAATAGCTAGATTGGACAAAGCATACGCGGACAAAAGACCGCTACATGTTTTGGAAACAGAGCTCAGCGTTCTGAGGCAGGGAAGTTTGTCAATCTGCCAATATTATGATACGGTAGACAAGCAATTAACACTCATAACAAATAAAAATATAATGACTCATTCAAACAATACGCAGCTTGCCGCCGCGCTCAATGATAGAGCTAGAGAAAACGCATTAAGAGTTTTTATTTCTGGCCTAAAGCGGCCGTTATGCGACATTCTATTTTCTGCCAATCCTAAAGATTTGCCTTCTGCACTGGCTACTGCCCAGGAGTTAGCGAACAACCGCATGCGTTATGATTTCGCCAGAACATTTGCGGTTAACAACGTAGCAACTACCACTAGCCCAAAATACCACAATAACTATCCTGGCAATCCCCAAATGCTCAAGGACACCCCTACTCCAATGGATGTAGACCGCGGATCCTCCGCATTCCGACGTACAAAACAGTCCAACCAGAGTTATAGAAAGGGAAATGCCGTGGGATGGCACCCCAAAAGGGAGGCTAATCAATACGTGAATAAACGGGAGCACAGAAGGGGAGATTCAGTAAATTCACGGAAGCCGAAAGTGCAACGGACCAACCATTTGGAGACAACCCCAGAGGCTGATCCACAAAAGAAAATTACTGTGGACCGTGACAGTGATTCGGATGTCGAGATCGCTTCCAATTTCGCGATGGAAGTCGAGGTTAATTTTTAGTATAAGGTCGCTCCTACCTTACATTACCAAGAAGGCGTCGGAGGGGCAGGAGCTTAGGTTACTGATTGATACAGGAACTTCAAAAAACTATATCAAAAATTTGAGCTTCCTAAAGGGAATTATCCCTGTGGAGAGACAGTTTACGGTCAAAACTATAAACGGATGTAATCTCATAGAAAAAAAATGTAAGGTTTTCGTTTTGGGGAAAGTCTCAACTTTCTTCATTCTTCCTAATATAAAGGGCTTCGATGGTATAGTGGGATACGATTTCCTTAAGGAGATAGAATCTAAAATTGATACGACATCCGGATACTTATATTACGAGGGTGGTAAGGAAAAATTAAATAACGTCAAATGTGAGCAAGTTAACTCCATATATTTGGACAAGGACTCGGTCCCAGCTCTTGTGAAAAACGAGTTTGACTCTATGATTAAAAAGAATTTTAAGGCCTTTGCCGAACCTAACCGCGCTTTGCCATTTAATACTAAGGTCAAAGCTAAAATTCGTACCACTTCCTCGGAACCAATTTACACCCGATTTTATCCATACCCGGTTTCGGCGGCAGGATTCATTAATAAGGAAATAGAAATACTGTTGAAAGAAGGAATTATCCGAAAATCTAATTCGGCGTATAACTCTCCGGTCCATGTAGTGAATAAAAAAGGCCTGGATGAATATGGTAAACAAAAGCTCCGCATGGTAATCGACTTTCGAAAATTAAACGAAAAAACGATTGCGGATAAATATCCTATACCAGATATTTCTACCATATTGGCAAACCTGGGCAGTTCCAGATTTTTTACTACTTTAGATCTAAAGTCTGGATTCCACCAGATAATCCTTGAGGAGAAGGACCGCGAAAAAACAGCCTTCAGCATTAACAATGGCAAATACGAATTTAATAGATTGCCATTCGGGTTAAAAAATGCGCCCAGTATCTTTCAACGGGCTATTGATGACGTCTTGAGAGACGACATTGGCCAAAGTTGCCAAGTTTATATGGATGATATAATCATCTTTTCAAGGGACGAAAAGTCTCATATTCAACATGTCGATAAGGTACTGGGGAAGTTGGAAAGGGCCGGTATGCGAGTTTCAGCAGAAAAGACTAAATTCTTTAAAGATAAGGTTGAGTTTCTTGGCTTTATTGTCTCTCGAAGGGGGATAAAAACATGTCCAAATAAGGTCAAGGACATAATCGACTATAGGAAGCCAGAAACACTTCGAGCATTACGCTCTTTCTTGGGTCTGTCAGGTTATTATAGAAGGTTTATAAGGGATTATGCGTCTATCGTCAAACCATTAACAAAGTATCTTCGGGGGGAGAATGGCCATGTGTCATCCCACAAGTCCAAACACACTAAAATAGTCCTTGATGACGAGGCCATTCAAGCATTTAAAAGGGTAAAAAGCATTTTGGCATCGGAAGATGTTTTGCTGTTTTATCCGGATTATGACAAAACATTCGAACTAACAACAGACGCTTCCTCTAGCGCTTTAGGCGCAGTCCTCTCCCAGAATGGTCGGCCCATTACTATGATTTCAAGAACATTATCAAAAACAGAAGAGAATTATGCAACCAACGAGCGTGAGCTCTTGGCTATAGTGTGGGCCCTTAAAAACCTTCGACATTACTTATACGGTATTAAAGACATCGTAATATTCACAGACCACCAGCCTTTAACTTTCGCTATTTCGAACAAAAATCCTAATACAAAAATGAAGCGATGGCGTGCGTTCATAGAAGAATTTTCGCCTAAATTTGTTTATAAACCCGGCAGAGACAACGTCGTAGCAGACGCTCTGTCCCGTCAGTTTTTGAATAATATGACTGATACAGATGCTACAGCACATAGCGAGTCATCGCTCTCAAACACAATTAAAACTATCCAGTATCCAGTAAACCAATTCAAAAGACAATTCATTTTGACGAAGGGGGATCATTATCACCAAAGTACAAAAATAATTTTTCAGAAAAAAATTCGTTATACTATAAATTACGACACAATAGTAAATTTGTTGCATAATCTTAAGAAACTCGTAAACCCTAGCGTTACAAACGCTCTTTGTTGCGATCTTCCGACACTATCAGAGATCCAGGGACCTCTTGTCGAAGCATTCCCGGGGGTTAAATTTATTCATACAGAAAAATTTGTAATCGATCTAACGAATCCGAACGATCAACAGGAAGCAATAGCAACGGAGCATGCCCGTGCCCATCGATCTCTGTCCGAGAATTTTAAGCAAATTCTATCAGAATACTACTTTCCCGACATGAGGAAAATGCTCAGGTCAGCTGTATCAAATTGCAAGATCTGTCTGGAAAATAAATACCAAAGAAAACCACCAAATCCGGAAATTGGGAAAACTCCAATCCCAGAGCACCCAGGAGAAATTCTCCACTTAGACATTTTAATTACTGGAAAGCAGCTATTCTTAACTGCTGTTGATAGGTTTTCAAAGTTTGCAATTGTTAAACCTGTTATTTCAAGATGTACCATTGATATAAAAGAAGCTTTATTAGAGGTATTAGGTATGTTCCAAAACACTAAAACAATTGTCACAGATAACGAAAGAGCGTTTACTTCAAATTTAATTAGAAACATGCTACGCGATCATTTCTCCATAGAACAGTTTTTCGTACCCACCTTACATAGCGAAAGCAACGGACAGGTCGAAAAGTTTCATTCAACCCTTTTGGAAATAGCCAGATGCGTGAAGGCACAGCAGCAGATAAGCGAGGTTAAAGATCTGATTTTGCTTGCTGCCTACAAGTACAACAGAACAATTCACTCGGTTGTAGATTCGAAACCAATCGAAATTTTGCAGAACTGCCCAGCGGAGAAATTTGGGGAAATTAGAGATAAATTAATAAGAGCCCAGAATTTAGTATTGAATAGATTGAATGAGAAAAGAATAACCAAAACATATCAGCCTGGTGAAAGGGTGTTTCTTCGACGAAATAAGCGATTGGGAAATAAATTTGAGAAGGTGTTCGTGGAAAAAATAGTAGAAAGAGATTTAGGTACAACAGTACAGATAGAAGGCAGAAAAATTCATAAAAGTAATTTACGATAAAATCAATTTCAGATTGCCGCTTGCCCTAGTCTTCGTCACTAGAGCCAATTTAATTGACTACACCTCCTCACAAGTTATCACCATCCCTCGGGGAAATGTGGCTATTTATAATGAATTCATTTACCTCGTGCACGCCACCAACCTAACAGATTATCGCCAGATAGCTTACGAAAGCCGATGGTTCACATCAAAATCAAAAAATCAGGTAGTGAACGAAAATATTTTGAAACAACAAGGTGAGGAAATACTACACATAATTCGCACTTTGGAAATACCTAAGAGAATTGCAAGGTCAATAGATTTTCTGGGGTCCGCCCTGAAATTTATAGCCGGTACCCCGGACCACGAAGATTTTGAACTGCTCTTGACAAAGGAAAGCATGCTAATAGAAAACAACAATAGGCAGATTAGAATTAACTCCGATTTACAAAATAGAATTAACGAAATTACCAACCTAATCAATACACTTCGCGGAAATCAAACGGATTGGATATTAAAAGACGAGGAAACATTGCTCTGTGAAAATTTGGTAAGAAGAAATAACCATATAATCAGCCAACTAAACAGACTAGCACTCTCCATTGTGTTGGCAAAAAGTAATATCATAAATCCACTTATTTTGGATGACGAAGAGATGGATCAAGCGTTCAATTCCGAACAATTACCCTTTAGTTTAAGTAATTTACTTTTAGTATCTAAGGTAAAAATTTTGCAAAGTTCTGATGTTATTTACTATATTCTTAAGGTTCCTAAGGTTACAAATTTCTGTCAATTCCTAAAAATCTATCCTGTAGTCCATAATAATAGTATCGTAAAGCTAGAGACCACGCTTGCGGCAAAATGTAGCGATACGTTTCAACCACTCGAGAACTGCAATGACACTTTGGTAGCTAAAGTGTGCAAACCGGCTCACTCAGATTGCTTGGGTCAGATGCTAAATAATAACACAGCTAATTGTTCATCAGAATCGGCATATCACATACCATCAGTTCAAAAAATAGAAGAGGGCATCATTATTCTTAACAACGTGCAACCAACGACAATATTTGATCAACGAAAATTGGAAATAAGGGGAACGTATCTGCTTCTTTTTCGTGACTCTATCACCATAAATGATACAACTTACGTGGCAAAAAGAGAACCGACTTATATCCAACCACATCCTCCAAAAACCGTATCCATTAATTACTTGGAACACCATACGAGTTTGTCCCTACCATATTTGCACCAAATTTATATCGACAACATCTCTCGCATTCACGAATTGAAGGAGGGTATATCTGTTCATCGTAATTTGTTCTGGACAATTTTTTCTTTTCCTCCATTATTATTGATCGCAATAGCAATTTTTTTCATCCACCGCAGAAACAAATTAGCAAGTAATAAAGTAAAAACTCAGAGGGCAGTAGAGGAAATTTTGGCACGAGTCGAGGACGGCTCGTCTTAAGGGGTCAGTCTACTTTGGAGACTCGAAAAAAAGGCTATATTCGTGATTTTTTTTTTGAGAAAACTATAAATGATAGTAATATAAAATTTGTTTGATTTATTAAATAAAGTCTTAAAATTCAGAAAGAAATTTTTTTTTATTCAATTTTATAGTATTTTTAGTAAAAAAATAGCAGTGAAGCGTAACGTCTCCAAGATGGGTTGGTGAGGCAGCTCCATCAGAACTCAAGAACGGCTTGTCTGAAACAAAAAAATCAAAATGTTTCAGATTCAGTAAGATACTGGCTACAAAATGACCCTCGGATATTAGGTTTTAATGAAGACAAAAAAAATGGCTGATAAAAATGGAAAATTTTTGATAGAACGGTTTTTTTTTCGCATATTTAAAAAAAATATATAATAAAAATTTAAAATTTCAAAACCCCCGAGCGTCAATTTGGTGCAAATTATGTCTAGAATAGGTGATCCAAATTTTATGAAAATCGGTTGATTAGTTTTTGAGATACAGTGGAGCTAGATTTTGAAAACGTCGTTTTGAGAAAAACGCGTTTAAAGTTCATCGATGCACGCTATACGCGCAGGTAGACGAAATAAGGTACTGATGTTCAGGTAAAAAAAAAATAGTTAGAGTGCTCGGATTTTCTTAAAATTTTTACACAATATTTCTGGATATATATACTTTCAAATTATGCAAAAAAAAAAAAATTGAAAAATTTTAAAGTGACAAAGTAGACTAACCCCTTAAGAGGGGGAGAAGTTAGCGCATTGCACACTTGCAAAGCTAAAACAGAGATTTGATGATTCCCTTGAATCACTCCCACGCTACTGGCTGTTTGTAATTAGATCGCACAGCTTACTCCTACGCCTGCCCGTCTTTTGGATTTTGCAAATAAACAATCACTTCCACGTTACTGGCCGTTGGTAATTAGATCGCACAGCTTACTCCACAAATCTTACAGCGGTCAAGCTGATCATCAATTTACGTACGTGACATTTGGCAGCTTGAGGAATGCAGCTGAGAATACATACAAACAAAGCTGCCGGCGCAACTACACCAACACAAACTCAATAGCTACACCGCAAGTAGGGATTTAGGGTAGATTGTAAGATTATAGTTTTTAGTTGAGATTGGAGTTTAATAAAGAACGGTTGAAAGTAGAAAAGTGGAGTTTAATAAAGAACGGTTGAAAGTAGAAAAGTGGAGTTTAATAAAGAACGGCAAGAACCAGAAAAGTTGTATTATAATATTTGAAAATATTGGATCAATCGACTATACCTAACCAAATTTATCTGTATGAGACGAAAATACTATATAAAATAAAAAAGTAGATTTGTTTCAATATATAATAAATATAAAATAAATTTTTTGAAGATGAAATTATCTTCAGCAAAAGTTGAAAAGCAATATTCACCAAAAGCAGTTAGGTTAGAAACTGCAGATCTACCTGTCATAAATCCTTGCTGATTAGGCGGAATTAAGCACTTAGTCGCAAGGTACGAGTACATATTTTTTTTTACAATTCCTTTGAAAAGTTTAGATATATTAGAAAGCTTTGTGATCGGTCCAAAGTTGAACACATCATTCTATTAAAAATAAGTTTCAGAGGAATAACAATAGCTGGGCAATCAGTCTGCGAAGAAGTTTTTAAACCAAAGATCCCATTCTCAATGTCCAGACAAACAAGGTTTAAATAATTCACAGATGAAAGTATATTAATATGACAAGAAGAAAATCAGTATGCATAATCACTAGAGAAATAATATTTGAAAAATCGACAAATAAATTGGCTACGTCCGCAGGTGCAGTTGCATATTTGTCATTAGTACTAACTGCAGAAGCGACCTCAGGGCTTTACTTTTTGAAGTGAAACTTCTTAGGCGTCGATGGACGAGAGAGAATGGAGAGTAAAATTTCAAGGCCATGCAACGTTTTGGGCATTTTCGTTCCGCGAGAGAGAAAAAAGATATTGGTGCCTACTGTTTGGGGCGTTTTTTGGTCCCAATTATTTTGGCGTTTTTTTGGTGCCTACGTTTTGGCGCTTATTTCTGGTTCCTGGCTAGTGCTTGTGCCTACTACAAAGTGCTATCCATTCCGGTGTCGGATTTATTGGTATTGCCTTGCGGTAATTTGTGCCGTTGTTGCGGTCTTGGAATCGCTGCGTTTGTGCGGTTGATAAACGCTTGGAGAAGTGCGCGTTGTTACTACGGTTTGTGTCCGGCGCTTACCTACACCGGTCGACCCTTCTCCGTTTTTTGTAAATTTTGTCTATTTGTATTCTCTGCGAATGTTGTGAATTTATTTAGATATATGTTCTCTCTCTCTTTCTCTCTTGGGTCTCTTCCTCTTTCTTTGTCTGCCTTGAAAGTTTTACTTATATGTACTGCGCTACAGACACTTTTTGTTTTAGATTTAACAAATCGCCAAAAGGCCTTAGGATTTCACTTAATATTCTCTTCAATCCGAAGAATATAGTTTGTGTACAAAAATTTATTTAATCTATTGAATTTTGTCAAGCATTGCTGCTGATTTACAGAAATAGATTCAGTCTTAGATTCTAAAAATTTTTTTGAAGCTTATTTCGCTTATTCTTAAGTTTTCTTCTTCTTCTTACCTACACTGTCTGTGGTGGACCATAACTTCCTCAACAATCTTACTCCAGCTCGCTCTCTCTTGCTAAATTTTTCCAATTACCAACTTTGATCTGTACAATTTAATTATGGCATAATACGTCTTGTTGGCTGCTTTAATCCTTTCATCTTTAGCAATTGATGAGTGTTCATTCGCCGCACTATTATTTACTATATACCTAAAATCATCATTGGGCAACATTTTTTTCGAAAACACTGCCAGCAAAACGACTACAGGGATAGTCAGAGCTAGAAAACCATTTTCAACGACTTTCTCTTCTCTAAAGCGGGAAAACTTGTGGTAGCAACGAAATGGAGCAACGGTGTTTTTCGCGCGAGCCACAATCGAAATTCTGAAAGCTGTACTTCCGGGTCGCTTAATCTCTCGTTTTGCCGATCTGAAATGGCGTCAAGATTGCCCTGTTTTACGGATCCACACCTCGTGTGTGAGTTTTTTTTTTGTTTTTGTGAAATCACGAACATGTGTCAACAAACCTTAGACTCTATTAGACTCCCACAAGTCTGACGGCGGCAAGTTAACCGATATCACTTTCCCTTCTTAAGGACAAAATAATTAAGGTATCGCATAACTGTGGTCCAAAAGTAGAAGGAAAGTTTTTCATTTGTAGAAATTACAACTAAAACACATCAGGGGCAGCAGCGACTTGTATAATAAGTTCATACAAATTACAAATTTTTTTGCCATTTACTTCATCTCTTCATCTTGATGCTAACGGAACTGAATAATGCTGGGATTTTTTTCTTTGTGGGATGGCTGAAAGATCATTTTCATATATTATATGTATTCGCTTAACAATATCACCCGCAGAAAATTTGATATTCGGTAATAACATTCAAACCAATTGGAAAATCTCTTCAATCCCACGCGGGAATCCAGGAAAGACTAAAAATATGATTCATAATAAAATTTTAAACCCTATGGTAAATTCCTAAATTCGAAGAAAAAATGTGCAAATCTTAAATATTTTGACTTCTCATCATATCTCGGCAGGCTTCCGATCTGAATTTACATACGTTTATTTTTCAACTTCCCACACTCTTGTTCCATCCACTCGTCATTGACACTCATAATCCAAGCTTTAACCTTTTGAAAACTAAGAAATCTTATATAAGTATTTATAATAATAAACAAATATTCCTTTATGAATATTCTCTTTTCCACGTTCAAGACAGTCGCTGCAGGTTTTAAAAGAATTTAATTACAGTTAAGTAATTTTTTTTTAAGTTGGTATCAGCTTACACGAGATTTTAATTAAATATTCCGAGCTATTAATTTTAGTATATGTGTTGAGCCCAACGGCCGACACTTCGACCTAAAAGATCTTTTGTGTCCTTCCCACCCATGCATATGACAACAAATAAACTAATTTCATTTACTTTATGAAAAGCTTTCCTCTCATTTACCCTCCACATACTTTCTGTTTCCTGTTTCCTGCCCATTTCCCTATTTCTCACCTCATCCCCTAAGGGCTGCCGTTTGCGGATTTATTCATTTACCGTTATAAATTAGTAGCTTTCTACGAATGCAACAAAATGCAACTGTGGAACCGCTGACTGCTTAGACCTTTTGCTCCTCGTCCCGTGGCCGCTAAACAAATGGTATTGTCATCCAACTGTGTACGTACAAAAAGTGGGGTAATACAGCAAGGAAAAAATTGCAAAATGACAGAGAGTATAATAGGAATAGTCGAAGAAAAGTAAGAAGAAATGAGACACAAAATAACAATATCAAAAGTGCCAGCAGACGGTTTTTTTATTACTCGAGTTTATTCAGAGCAGCTTTACAATAAAGGTATGACTTGTAGTTTTGCCTGCACAAACTCATTTAATTAAACAGCTACTTAAAAAAATATACTTTAAGTATTGTGCGAGTTTCAATAGAAGTGAGGAAGTTTATAACAGAAAACTATTCAAAAAATTAATTGACATCCAAAGAGTTTCGAGTACTAATTTTAAATACTCGTAGTTGGGTTCATTATTGATTTTGTTTTTCAATATAATTGAAATATGTTAGTACACATGTGTAGAGAATACAAAGGTTGAGCCATGCGCGAACCAGTACTTTGTTCTGAGTAAACTCGATTGAATTAGCTGTTTTGAGTGATGCCAGTGATTTCAACGATCGCCAGATTGCGCCTTTAAGGTGGCTTTATTTTCCTTGGTTTGAGTTTGACAGACAGCAGACAGGCAGACAGAGCTGAAGTCAATCTTCTTCTTCTTAATTGGCGCGATAACCGCTTACGCGATTTTGGCCGAGTTTAACAAAGCGCGCCAGTCGTTTCTTTCTCGCGCTAACCGGTGCCAATTGGACATACCAAGTGAAGCCAAGTCCTTCTCCACCTGATCTTTCCAACGCAGAGGAGGCCTTCCTCTTCCTCTACTACCACCAGCTGGTACCGCATCGAACACTTTCAGTGCCGGAGCGTTTGTATACATTCGGACGACATGACCCAGCCAACGTAGCCGCTGGATCTTTATTCACTGCGCTATGTCTATGTCGTCGTAAAGCTCATACAGCTCATCGTTCCATCGTCTGCGATATTCGCCGTTGCCAACGTGCAAAGGTCCAAAAATCTTACGCAGAATCTTTCTCTCAAACACTCCAAGCGTCGCTTCATGGGATGTTGTCATCGTCCACGCTTCTGCGCCATACGTTAGGACGGGCATGATGGGAGTCTTGTAGAGTGTTAGTTTTGTTCGTCGAGAGGACTTTACTACTCAATTGCCTACTTAGTCCAAAGTAGCACTTGTTGGCAAGAGAGATTCTACGTTGGATTTCAAGGCTGACATTGTTATCGGTGTTAATGCTGGTTCCTAAATAAACGAAGTCTTTTACAACCTCGAAATTGTAACTGTCAACAGTGTCGTGGGTGCCGATACGCGAGTGCGCCGACTGTTTGTTTGATGACAGGAGGTACTTCATTTTGTCCTCGTTCACCACCAGACCTATTCGCTTTGGCTCTTCATCCAGCTTGGATAAGTCAGAGCTAACAGCGCGGTTGTTAAGGCCGATGATGTCAATATCATCGGTATATGCCAACAATTGTTCGCTCTTATAAAAAATTGTGCCTGAGCGATTAAGTTCTGCGGCTCATACGATGCTCTCCAATATCAGGTTAAAGGAGTCGTACGACAGCGAGTCACCCTATTTGAAGCCTCGTTTGGAATCAAACGGCTTGGGGAGGTCCTTCCCAATTCTGACGGCGCTGCTGGTGTTGAGCATAGCCGTATTAGTTTTGCGGGGATACCAAATTCAGAAGTCAATAATGAAAGAAAAAACACGCAACTAATTTGCTGTTCTTAGGTAGGAAGGTAGGTGAAATGGTTGAAGTGGTTCAAGTAGAACTAAAGCGTCGTTTTGATGCCATTATGAGACCTCCAACAGGCAGATATCTACAGAGCTGTTGATGTCCTCCATTGACATAGAAAATGTTAATATCTCCCTCGCTCTCGCATTCCGTAAGCATTTTGAATATCTGCAGGGTCGCAAAGAATTCTGCTTGAAAAACCCTAGAAGTATGTATTCGGCAGTTTAAAGGAAATAGATTAATTTGCTGATTTAGAGAAAATCCTTCCTCCCACTCCCGATTCCATCTTGGAACCGTCAGTGAAAACAGAGGTACAAGCTTCGGTGCAGATTTCCCCTCGATCTAATCGTGCCTACTTGGAAAGATTGTCCTAGTACGACCCTCAAACTCTAGTTTGCGTATGAAGAGATGTGTTCAAAATTCGGAGAAATACGGTGTTAACTGCCCGAAATTGCTACCATGTCCCTTGAAAGATTGCCTCCTGAGGCCAGTCTCTTTTAACCTGATTGCACTTTGAGCTGCGATGGAAATGATGGAAAAGTCGATGGGAAGTAAGTGCAAAAGGAAATTCAGGGCAGCACTGGAGCAAGTTTTACATGCTGCGGCAATGCCAATACATGCAGTCTTTTGCACCCTCTTCAGTTTAGTGTTATTATAGCAAAACCGCGGCTTGTACATCCGGTCCACCAGCTTGAGTCCCCATTTTTTAACTAACATTGATTTACAGGAGTAGAAGGCTTTACTGGCCTATTTTACCCGACTTTGAATGTGAGGCTTCCAATGGAGTTTGGAGTCAAGTATCACTCCAAGATACCTAACTTCTGATGAGAGCGGGAGAACGTGATTGTTTAATTTGGGAAGTCGAAAGGGTGGAGGTTTATATTTTCTGGTAAATAGCACCAGCTCCGTTTTGTTAGAGTTGACTCGGCGACTAAATACTATCAGGACCAAGTCATCGGCGTATGCTACTACCTTAACCGAACCCTTATTTATCATTATCAGAACTTCGTCAATAACAACTAGCCAAAGTAGTGGCGAAAGGACATCACTCTGCGGCGTCCCCCTGTGAACGAATCTAGTGACTTTAACCCGCAATTTACTTCCCTGCAGCCAAGCAGGGACGAGATTTAGAGACAAATAGGGCTTTCCACCTCTAGTCCATCTAACGCAGTAATAACTGACTCCGCCCTGATGTTATTAAAAGCACCTTCTTTATTTATGTAGGCCGCCAAAGTGAATTGTTGGCCTTCCAGAGATTTTTCCACAGTCTCTACGACCTCGTGTAAGGCTGATATATTACCGACTGACTGACTAATATATTATATACGAGGGGTTCAATAAGTGTTAGAAATGAAGATACTATTTAAAAAAAATGCTTTTTCAACATAGTCCCCTTTTAGGAAGATACACTTCTCCCAACGCTCCGACGAGCGTCCATCGACTGAAAAACTACAAACATCGATTGATGAAATAAGGCAATGGCCCAGAACGTAGAATCCAAACTGAATGAAACAAAATCAGTACACGCAAACTTCACAAACAAAAAAAATTATCTATCAGCCCATAAACATATTTTCAGTAAACGTTCCACACGCTTGCAATGCAAAGTACTTCGGCATGACGCAGACACCAAGCTAAAATAGAAGGAGTATGTTAAAATTAAAACAGCTGAGCTGAATATTTAATATTGGTTGGTGAATAGATTCGTAGACTTTTTATGAAAGACTTTTATTAAAAACAAAAAAACAAGAATTATATGAATAAGTTAATCAATTATATCAAATATAGCAAATATACTTAGCTGTTGCTGTTTACAACCTCTTCCCACTTCTCGACCGATTTGTTGATGTCGTTCCGCCACAAATCGCCTGGTCTGGTGTTAAGGGAGGTGTTTAACCCGTTTTTTAGGACCTCTTTGTTATCGAAGGTAACACCCCTCGTATGGTTTGGCAGGGAGCAGAGGGTAATCGACCGGTGCAAGGTCCAGGAAATACGCCGGATGTTGAAGAACCTTCCATTCGAGCTCTTGGCGTTGTCGTGAAGGAGTATGGCTTAACCATGCCCATCAGGTCGTTTTAGTCGAATAGCCTCATTCACGCAGTATAGATAGGCAATATAGAACTCCTTGTTGACCGTGGCGTTCTTTTCCAGTGCTCACTTCTTTGGATGAAGAATTCGAATGCAGAAGGCCTTTGGCTGCAGACTCGCCTATGGCACCTTCTCTATACACGTCGCTAATGTCCCGAGTTGCTTCGGCAGCTTTTTGATCTCGATAAAAAGCAAAGAAGGAAAGAAGAAGCAAATAAAGTTAATTGGCTTATCGGCGACAACTCAAAGTTGAGTATTGAAAACTAACTTTTAATTAACAATCAGATTCTTAAACCAGTATGGACAATGTGGACCTACGGCATTTTGCTGTGGGTAGGCCCGACGAGAGGGGGATCGGGGACTTTTCACCCCGGGCCCGGAGTTCTCAGAGGGGCCCGGACTTGAGAGTAATTCCGAAAAGTTTTATGGAAACGGCCCGCATTTGCAATTTTCCCCCGGGGCCCGGATATGCTCTCAACGGCCCTGGCTGTGGGGATGCACAAGGAAAGATAATGCTGAGATTAAGCAACGCTTTCAAACTAAGCTGTTCCAAAATATGGTTAAAACACCTTGGTTTGTTCGGAACGACGACATGCACTGAGACCTGCAGGTGAACACAGTCCGTTGACTCAATGAACTCTTTCGCTGCTATACATGCTAAAAGAATACAACAGCATACCCATGTTGAGGTTTCCACTCTTTACAAGGAGGTTAAAAAGGAACAAACCTCTGCACCTTGAGGTTACATCCATATATTATATGTATATATGGGGAATGCTGCTGAAATGACAGTCCTTGGCCATATATAAATACAGGTCGTTTCGGTTACGTAGAACCGGCTTTTCTGGGAGCGATTACTTGTTAATTTTTTAATTAGGTACAATGGCGTGGAATGTAAATAAATTTTTGACAATTTCCTCTTTTTTCTAAAAACCGGACAAATTGAACGACTTTACTTACTTACTTACTTAAGTGGCCATAACGACCCGTTACCGAGTTACGGCCGACCTCATTAGCTCTCTCCAGGCGCCTCTGCTCCACGCGCGCCTTCTCCAATTCTGTACACCAAGCGAGCATAGGGTTTCCTCCACCTGGTCTTTCCACCGGAGCAATGGTCTTCCTCTGCGTCGGCTCCCTTGGACTTCGCTCTCGAACACCTTCTTTGCTGGAGCTGGCAGGATGGCGCAGGCGTTGGATGCCGATGCGTTGAACTACGTCAATGTCGGCGTAGAACTCATACAGCTCGTGGTTCATTCTTGAACGGCAATCTTCGCCAACGCGCACAGGACCGAAGATCTTACGAAGAACTTTTCTCTCGAACACCCCAAGAGCGGCTGCATCGCTTTGTGGCACTACCCATGCCTCTGCGCCATAAAGCAACACGGGTATGATGAGCGTCTTGTAAAGTGTCAGTTTGGACATGCGAGAGAGGGCTCGACTACTCAATTGCTTACTTTGCCCATAGTAACACCTATTAGCAAGAGTGATTCTCCGTTTGATTTCCAGGCTGATATCGTTGTTGCTATTAACGGCGGTGCCAAGATAAATAAATTCTGGCACAACTTCGAAGGTATAGGTGTCCGCAATGACGTGCGTTCCGACACGCCGCGTGTTCCGCGTTGTAGACAGCATATACTTCGTTTTACGACCTTATATTGGTGATTTCGGCCAATATGCGACACTAAGAAAAATAAGGTAATGAAAAAGAATTCTATTTTCATTCTCCTCATAAACAATTAAGGGGTCCCGGTGGTCTAGAGCACGAAAATTTGAGGTGTTTTTAGGAATTTTTTCGCAACAAAAAAAAAGATATTTTTATTTAGCTTCTTTTACATACAAAAATGATTTTTTTTTTAATATAATATTAATAATTTTAAAAATGGTGCTGAAGTTGACCCTCCCGAAAAATTGGACCTGGGCGGTGTTGTGTGTATTCTGGCTCTTCTATTTATCTGAAACACAAAAACCAAGAAAATTATTAATGTCCTGTACTAGACACAAAAAAACAAAAAAAAAGTCAAAATGGCGTAGTTTGGAATTTGACACTCTAAAAATCGGGCTTTTTAGGTTTTTAAATAAAAAAATATTAAATAATTGAAATAATAATTTGATTCTAGCACGGGCGATAGCCATTGATGACGTGAACAACATATAATATTAAAACTGCAGATGATTCTATTAAATAGTTTTTTTGTTTTGCTTTGACAACCAACAGGCCGAAAAGAGTTCGAGATAAATGAGTTTAAAATTTGAGGTACAGGAGAGCGCGAACCGCTCTGTACCTAGTTAAAGGGCTGTAGAAGCTATAATAATGGGAATTTCAGCATGAAAATTTCCCAGTATGTTCTCAAGATATTATGCTTTCGAAATATCGAACAAACCAAAATCGATTTTTTGAAATTTCTAGGCCACCGGGTCCCATTAAGACAAAAATAAGTATGACAAAATTTTAAGCACAAGATTTTGTCCTTTCTTTGCACTTTTTGAGGAGTCCTTTTTTAATGCTTTCTTAAGTCAATTGTATTAAAAAATAATTACTTCTATTTATTCTTATTTATTTTATTTTACTACGTATTTGGAAACCGTAGCAACTCAGTAACGGCAATGGGACATATTGCAAAAAAAAAAATTCTTCGAAATGCGTTAATTGTCACTTAAAATTCAGAGCGCAATCAACCAAAAAATCTCGTATTTTTCTTATTTTTTCGCCCCCATCTAACGCTGTCAAATTGGCTTTTATGTTTTTGATGCGAGAGTAAATGTTTTTCATTTGCGTGCGTTGCTCATTTTAATCAAATTTCCTACACAAAAACAAATCAAACACACATGTGCACATACATACGTACCTAGAAACGTTTCCCATTCCACACAAGAGATTAAGATTTCATATGTAAGACACATCAAATCAAAACTAAATTGCACCCCAAAGGAAAATGAAGACAAAATGTTTTACAAGCCAAACCAAATTTGATTGTTGATTGTGAGCCAGCAAAGACAGGCAGACACAGAGACAGCAAATAACTTAAAACCCAGGTAACCGTTGTCACTGTTTTTGGATAAATGTCGTTGATGAAATTATAGCACAGGAGATACACTAAGTTACGCCAGACTGTGGAATGCCTAAAGCGGAGCAAGCTTTGGTTTGTTGTTGGATGTGCGGCTGCGGCGTTGTGGTGTTTTGGTGTTGCTGTGCTATGCTTGGATAAAAGTTGCGTGAGGGCACGTGTGATACGCTTGGCAAAAATTTCCTAAAGTTTAACATTGCAAAGTTTTGCTACTTTAGAAAATATTCAAATGTGTGTGTGTGTGTGTGGACGTGTGTGGCATTTGTGTGCAGAGCAGCTCCCTTGAAAATAAGATATGTAAATAGACACATTGCGGTTGCCAGCCTGTCAGCGTGGCTGTGTATCTTTCTGCTTGTGTGGAGGTGTATTATTTGTGCGCTGGTCCGTCATGCCAGGTTAGTGGCTTCCTTCTTGCTACTTGCACTCGTATACCGTTGATTAGTTAAGCAGCTCAGCGTGGATGTGCTAAGGCTACAATGTTAAGCCACAAAAACTAGTTTACCTAAAAATATCATAGACACAAAGTGTGTATGAGGTTATGAGCGTGAAAAATATGCTTGTTGTCGTCGTCAAGGCGGAGCAAGTGGAGATAGGCGGTGGTAAGCGGTGCCTGGCGGATTATTGTATATTCAAATTCAAAACCCAAAGTGAAATGAGGGCGGTGGGCAGATCGGAATGTCGATGAAATTTGGAACGAACTACATAACTATGAAATAGTCTTGAAGGGGCATGCAGAGTGCAAATGTCAACAAGATGATAATTGGATAAGTATTAACAAATGAGAATGAACAACAATAATAGTAAGTGTGTGTATTTGTGTGTGTGCACATAAATGAGCTTGAATAAGACGCAATTTATGCCTATGTAGCGCTGCGAAATTTTAAACCGCTCACATGTTATTGGTTTAGTGGTGGCACATGTCACGTTTTGTGAATTTTAATGAACAACTCTTGGTACCACGTATGCATACATATACACATAAACACACTTAACGTTCCATACATGTTAACTCTCTTTGATTGGTTGTAGTTTTTGGTTTTGTGGTTAGAGAAATCCCTGTTAAATTTCAACACATTCTCACTGGTATTAATATCGTAGTCGAATGGATTTGTGCGCGACTACCATTTGATAAAGTCCAAGTTCGAAGCCCTCAAGGGGGATGAAACACTGAATAATGGAATAAGCAATCTTTCGCGTCAGGCAATGGTAAACCTCCGAATGCACCTGTGCCATCAAGAATCTCTTATTAAGGGGGGGGGTAAAAATCGATTTTTTTTTTTTTTGCATGTTATTGTAGTAAAACATTTCAAAAATACCGTGTTAAAACTTTAAGTCAATCCGAGCAAAACTTTTTAAGTTATAGAGCATAAAGCCGAGCCGCCTCAAACATCTGCAGAGACGCAGCAGTTGCGCGCGTAGTCCGTTACAAACTTTAAACGCGGTTTTCTCGAACCTTTTTTTTTAAAGTGCGTAGTCATTGGCATTTGAAAACTACTCAACCGATCCTTTTGAAATTTTGCACACATATTTAACATATAAAAGACCTCCCTCCAACGTTTTTTTTCGCCATTTTTTTTTATATTAAGGTGGTTTTACACCTACAAAATGGCGGCATTTTTTCGTCAAAAATCACTTTTTACTTCAAACGACTACCAAATTGCTGAAAATGAAAATAAATCGTCAAAATAAACGTTGGGGGAAGTTTAACTCATACTTTAACTAAATTATTCGATTTTTTTGATTTCAGATGATTCTACGCTGAGATATGCTGACTACAGTAAAATGTATTTTTGAAAAGACGTCTACGTAAATGTGCTCTCATTCGCTCAATTTGGAATATTTTTAAATGAAAATTTTATCAAATATTCTTGAAATGTTACTTTATAATATGCAACAACTTTTAATAAACTGACTTGAACCGTTTCGCTACAATAAATTTATGAAAAAAGTGTTTTTTTTTAGCGTTTATCCCTTACCCCCCCTTAAAAACCATTAGCATTTTCAGGCTCCTCTATTTGTGGAACAACAAGAATTAAAATGAGTATTGGAGAGTAGTAGAACACTGGACCCCTAACAAATTTCAATTGTATTGGGTTGAGGAATAAGTTCATTGCGTTTTTATATATTATTTTCTCTTATTTTGCAAGGATTTGTTTGCTGTTTGGCAAAAGGTAAGTATTCCTTCGTTAGAAATCTTTCTGCGTGACAAAATTATGTTAATTGTATTTTTGAGCTATGATATTTATTTTATCATTAGTTTTGAGGCTGATAATCGAATATCCGGAGGCAAAAATCAACATTTTTGACCCCTGCTCTTCTTCGATTTTCGTCGAGGTCAAAAAGCTGCTGAAGCCACCAGGAACATTTGCGACGTGTATGGAGAAGGTGTCATAGGTGAACCTTTAACACGGAAATGGTTTTCAAAGTTCGAAAGTGGCGTCGTTGACGTGGATGACATGTCCTGCAGCGGAAGGCCTTCTGAATTCCATGAAGAACGAAGGAGAGGGGTCGTCAAACCAATCGTGAATTGGTGGAAAAAATGAACTGCGATCATAAAACGATTCCCAATCACCTTCATTCAATGTGACTTACCGAAAAGTTGGAAGCCTGTGTGTCTCCCGTGCTCAACGAAAAAAACAAAGAAAAGGTTATAAGCCACGCTTTTTGTACCGAATCGTCACGGTAGATGAGAAATGGTGTCCATACATCAATAAGAGGCAAAGAAAGGAGTGGGTGGCTCCGGCAGATACGCCAAAGCCGAGAGTCAAGCCGAATTTTCATCCAAAGAGGATGATAATATGTGTTTGATAGGACTGGGAGCGCGTGGTGCATTGAGAAATGCTCAGGAAGAATGGCACGATCAGCAAAGCGTTCTATGTTGCCCCACCGCGTGAATGAGTCTATTCGACTGAGCCGCACTCGAAGAGCTCGAATGGCAGGACCTTGCACTGACCGATTACCATCTTTACTTCTTGTGAAAGCATATAAAGGGCGTTACCTTCGATAACAAAACAGTCTTTAAAAACTGGCTCAACAACTTCTTTGGCACCAAACCAGGAGATTTTTGGCGGAACGGCATCAGCAAACTGGTCGAGTAAAAACGCTTCGAACTTATTCGCCAACCTAAGAAAATAAGTTTTTTCTTACTGTTATAAGCCTTCCAGTTCAGCAGTATTTTTAACCAGAATGGTAGCGGTTAAGAACAATAAAAATAAGCCCAGCGATTACCCTTCTCGCGCCTAACGGATATGAGGTCTCCAGTCCAACTGACGTACGGTTCGCTTTGGTTTTGACGCCCGGCCAAGAAAGACTGCAGTTTGTTGAGAATCGTGAAATTAAACTATTCACTTACAGAAGCAGCTCATCAGCTGAACAAAATTCTAGAGCTAATCCATCATCAATCATTTCTCGAAAGATAATAGTAGGGTCTAATTAACAGTGCAAATCGAGTCCGATATATATATAAACGCCATGAGAATAAAAATCATTGCATGAAGATGCAAAAACGAGGCCTAAAGGGGCAAGGTAATCGTTCTCTCTAGATTAAGGTTAACTTCCCCCAGAGTTATGCCTCATGTATAAATACTAGATCCTTTAACCTCAAAAATGGCTGAACGAAATCGACGAAACCAAAATGGCACATAATTAGCTATTAAAATATCTGCACCATAAACACCATTCACTATATTAGCAGACTGATTTTCGGCTTTATCTAAGAAAAAATTTACAATGTACCGAATTTTCTCTTTGTTGACTTTCACTGTTAACACCCTGTAACTCACAACTGAATGGAACAGACAAAAACCAGGAAAACAATTTTTTAGTGTGAAATGTCACCTCTATACTTTACGAGATATCGATCACTACAGCCATTTACCGAGAAAATAATGGATTTCTTTCTCCGCAAACTAATATAGGGTGTTTTTTTAGAGGTTAGGTTTTCAAGATTATATAAAACGTATATAATTTAATGTTATGGCCAAGAATTTAGCTTTATTATAAAGATAAGGGTTTGCCATTATGTTTTAAAAATGATACCCATTCAACCATTTGTGCGCAGGCGCTAAATTCAGTAAATAGCTAAAAGGATTTACAAGGTTTACAGCGGGTTCCAGACAATCAAACCATATTTCAGTATTTGTCTTACGAAAGTTTCAGATAGCGCCTTAGTAATATAAACTAATATCCTAATAAACTAAGGATAATCCTAATAAACTAAGGATTTATTACGCCTTTAGTATTTCTGTCGAGAAGAAGTAGAGAAATTATTCATATAGTGATTATTGTGTCTGTCATAGAATTACAAAAACTAATGCCACCAATCCTATATCTTCACATTTTTTTTAACTACACTTCGAACAAGGGTGACGCTTACCAACAAAAGGGTAAAGTGGGGTAATATAAACCACTTTCTCTCGTTTTTCAAGGTAAATCGCAAAGACGTTATTTTTAGAATACATACATATACGGGCTGGTGCAGATTTTCACCTCAGCTTGTAATAGTGTTCTTGAAAGCTCCTAGGAAGGAAAAATCCGCCTTGGTGTTCTCTAAGCTAGGGCCTCGTGCCGACGCTTATTTAATAGGGCTAAAATAATTAAGCCTCTCTCAGGATGGGAACTGTATAAAATTTGGCCATGAATCTATAAGTCCGAAATTATTAAGGCTTAGACGTACTCCTGGAGAAGCTTCTGTGGAGACGTGGCTGACTGCCATGAGTCTTCGAGGTTTAGACGAGTTCTCTCGATGAACTTCGTTCTCTTGGGGTACTTGAGACACGAATCGGCATGTTTGGTGAAGATTCGAATTCTTCAATATGAGGCTCATCTAGGTACCTGGTCTTAGACACTTTGCAGGGAACTGCAGGGCAGATGAGCAGGTTAGACAGAGAACAAGAAGTTACTCTTCAAAACGAGACGATGGGGATCGCGTTGACTACCTGCAGTCAGTTCCTGGAGAGGTGGGCTTCGCGTCAACTTATCGAACGCTGGTCATGTACACAAACTTGTTAGGGCGCGAAATATTTTTGGCCACGACTAGATCTGAGGCGCTCAAATGACCCCCTGAGGTTAAGAAAACCTCAGCTCTCAAATTTCGTGAATGTCTTCACCAAATACACAAAAACTATTTTTTTAAGTAATCTTTAAAATTGAATATCTGGAAAGCGCTTAAGTTTTAGACATAATGACATATAACAATATTAATCGGAAATTACATAAATAATAATATTCACATTTATAAGACGACTTTTCCGATAACCCTGCAAATTTTTTTTTTTTGCGCAACACAAAACTGTTAGTTTTTACATCTTTAACCAGCTGCCACTTAAATCCTTAACTCGTTCTCGCTTAACTTTACGAATATTTTTTTTAAAACGATTTGATTTGTTGTAAGCAACTTTGGATGTTTATTTTAAATGGAAAATGGTGATTTTCGCAACCGACTCTTCAATACCGTAACTACAAACATATTAAACACATACATACACACAGGTGGCAAGATTGTTAAGCAACAGCTGATAAAACTGCTGACGCCTTAGCTCATCTTGGCTGCTTTAAGGCATACGATTTGTTGAAGAATTACCTTCGCTTAACTTAAGAATGACAAACATTTCAAAAGGTTGCCAATTCCACGCATGTTTTCGCTCGTCGTTCACTATTTACTTTGGCTGTTATGTTTGGATTATTTCTTATTTTCTCTTTGAGGAAATTTCCAATGCACCTAAACGTATTTTCGATCACGTCGTTTGGCTTGAATTTAAAAATGGCTACAAATTGCTGTAGTGAAACGTGACGGATTTATTGCTTTGAACATTTTATTGGTGCGATGATAAAAGACGCAAGGACGGCCAAACGGAAAGTGGGTAAGTTAAATAGATGAAGTTTTCAGCTGTAAAATAATTCAAGCATTTCCCTCCTTTTAAGTACTGAGTAAGTGAGTGCCTTTTACTTAACAATGAAAACAAAAAAAAAAAAAAATGCCGAAAAGTAGCCCCTAATCCTTTTTTAGTACCTATATTATTTATTTGTACTCTGTTCTTGGCATGCCGCTGTGCATTTTTAATGGTCACCAAGTTAAGGCAATAAAACAGGTAAAAGGATATTAACATATTTATAACGATAATAAAATCGTTATTGGAATGCTAAGTGTAGGGGACAGCCTGCATACAAATTTATTTCCGTGTATTAGGAATTACGGCTTTATTTTACGATAATCTTTTTTGGTTTTTAATTAAAAAAGGAATGCATGCATGAATTGTGAGTAACTTTGGATTATTTCGAACAGATTTAGTCCAAAATTATCCCAAATTATTTCCACACAACTGGCTATAAATATTAATATAAGTATGAGTTATTCGAAGTAAAAATATGTAGAGAGAATTTTAGTGAAATAAGTAGGTAATAATTTGAAGAATTTAGTTTTTGAATCTGCAATGGCAGTAATAACATGTAAATGAAGGAAGTTAAATTTTATTTCTTTGCAACAAGTTTTCGAAATTTACGGAAGCTGGGCAAAATGCAGAAAATACTAGGAGGAATACCGAGCCATATACGAGGCTTTTTAGTTTCAATATGAGCTTCTAAAAAGGGAAATTAATTTAGTTTTAGTAGTAAGCAATTTATATTGTGATGTGAATGAGCTCTGAAAAGTGGAAAAATGCAGAAAACGAGTTTTCAGAAAAATTTAACTACATTTTGTTATAAAAATCTAAACTTTGAAAACCGCATAATGCAGGACTTCTAATTTTGCTTCCTCTACATAATACAGTATTATATATTAAATTTATTTTATATATTTAGTTTAAGGGTATGTTTTTTAACATGTTTTCAGTTTGTGGTCAACCAAAGTTCCCACAGTTCAAAAGCTGCTTAATAAGATTTTTTATTTATGAGTTTTTCTAAGTGTTTCCTACTTTATTAAAGCTGACAGTCAGCTCTGCATACTTTAACCCTCCGTTGGACTCTCTGGGCGACTTGGAATTCGACGTGAATTTAACATATTTCTATTTTCGCTAATGACTTGAGTTTCCAGATAGCTTCATAAAATTTAATTTTCTATCGACGAATATAACTTTCTAAAAAACAGGGCGAAGAAAAGGATATAAAAAGTTATACCTTCGGCTCAGCACCTCGGGCCTGGCTGGACCCTTATGTATTTGCATGCATTTGTATGGGAATATGTGGCTAATGCACTGTTTCAGATCCATTAATTTTATTGGCCCTCGTAAAAGAAGTGCCGTTGCTGATACTAGTTTTGTGTTCGCTCTTGTAATATACTGGTAATTTGAAGGTATATATGTAAGGTTTCGATCGCACTAGTTGGCATTCGTTTGAAGCGTAAAGCTCCTTTTTTAGCTGGCGTTAAAAATGGCTACGTTCATCCCGAAAAAGCAACATTTGCGGGAAGTCATTCATTATTACCTTTTGAAAAAAAGTGGGTGGGAATGATCCAGAAAGCAGGTGAGTGGGTGCCACATCAATTGAAGAGGAGGGATATCGGGAGATGTTTGGTGACGTGTGAGATGCTTGTTGAGCGGCAGAAGAGAAAAGATTTTCTGCATCGCATCGTCACTGGCGATTAAAAATTGATCTATTGCGATAACCCTAAGCATCGAAAATGTGGAAGAGCCTGTCAGGCGAACCAGGTCCATCGACAGCGAAAAAAATATTCATGATTCACAGGTTATGTTGTGCATCTGGTGTGATCAAAAGGGTGTCATCTATTATGCACTCTTTAAACTATCTGAAACCATCAGTAGCAATCTCTGGCGATCGCTGCTACCCCTTTTACTTACACATTTGATACAAATACTTTCGCTAGTACTGAGAGTTATGAAAAACCTGAGTAAAGAAAAACATTTTTGAAGAAGCTATTAATCTCATTCTAACATAATTCCCATAACTACATCTAATACTTCAATTATATCGAAACTAAAGTTTCAAAATGTTGCTCACTGTTACTTTGGCGCCGGGCTCGTTTTTGAAGAAATATTCCTCCAACCCAAGCCGATGATTCCTCCGACCCAACTGGCCGCGCCAAACGATTGTTTTCAATGGATGTAATGGCTTTGGACTTGGAACAGCTTTGGGTTCCTCTTCGGCTCACATAAAAAAATTTTGCTTATAGATGAAGCCATTAAGCCAAAAATGGGCCTCATCGCTAAAGGGTTATTTACACCAAAAGTTGGCTTGAGCGCGCGCTGATCACTTTTCACAGAGGGTGGATTTCCGTAATACATTTGCATGATTCGTAAACATTCTTGAGGCGTAAATCTTTTCATGATAAAATGTGAATGATACTGAAAAAAAACTATGCAGTCACGAGGGAACAGTCAAAGAACCCTATTGGGAAAAGTACCTCCAATTTGATCACCCTTTAAATCACTAGCGACAAATACCGCCTTGAAGCCGCGGAGGATCTAACCACATCCAAGTGAGAGAAATGGATGTGGTTAGATCCTCCTGCCTGTATTATTTCAAGGCATAAACATCAGTGATGATTTGGAGCCGTATATTTAGTAAAGAACCTGTTCCTGTAGAGAAAAATGCTGAGACTGGGATACCTAAATAACCTAACGTAGGTATTAACAATGATATTTAAATTGAATGGTATAATATTTTATAAATGGCGGCGCCCGCCGTGGCCGAATGGGTTGGTGCGTGACTACCATTTGGAATTCAGAGAGAGAACGTCAGTTCGAATCTCGGTGTAAGATCAAAAATTAAGAAGAAGTTTTTTTCTAATAGCGGTCGCCCCCCGGTAGGCAATGGCAAGCCTCCGAGTGTATTTCTGCCATGAAAAAACTCTGCCGTTCGGAGTCGGCTTGAAACTGTAGGTCCCTCCATTTGTGGAACAACATCAAGACGCACACCACAAATAGGAGGAGGAGCTTGGCCAAACACCTAAAAAGGGTGTACGCGCCAATTATATATACATATGTATATATACACAAATCTTTTAAATTGTGTTTCTTTCTCAACTAAATGTTTATGATATACCAACATAATGACCTATACTTGAAGTCGGTTGAATGGAATAATATAAAAATTTACCTGTAACAGAAAAATATTTGTATTGCAACTCTCCTCCAATTTTCATGGTTTTATGCCGTCTTTAAATGTCATATACTTTAAGATTTGACAACTCCGGCTGAAAATTATTCGCTGACATGCATACTTTATGGAATTTAAAACACGAATAGCTCCTGGATCCAAATTTTAATCCAGTGTACTTTAATATGGGCGACACTGTCTCATATAAATACACTAAATTAGTCTTTACACAAAAAAAAAAAGCAAATCAGAAAGTATTGCAAAGTGCAACACCTTTTCTCATACTTAAATACAACTCTCAAAACAGTTACTTTTCAAAAGAGGTGCTTAATTTGATAAATTACCTCACCGTCGTACATAAAAGTAAGAAGAGGAAAAAAATAGCAAATACATCAATTTGTGCCTGATGGTCATACATCAATTATCCACTTTTGCCATTTAATCGAAAATGACGGCAGAAGAGGATAAGCGGTGGAAACACTATGTGAGAAGGACAAGTTGCTTACATGTAGAGAAAAAAAAATAAATGCATGACAAAAGTAAGAAAAAAAACAGCTTAAAAACTAGTAACCTTTAACCCTTAAGTACGGCAAACATAACACTCCTCGTGGGAAAATATTTTTAATTGATTGGCGTAAAATAACAGTTGTCGGAGGGACTGTTCATAAAATATTAGGTTAGGGGGTTTAATTATCGTTTGAGTTTATATGAAAACATTTCAAATATGAAGTGCGAATTCTGGCAGTGTGCATTTGCATTGATAAAGAGAATTTCGATGCTTTATTGATGTAGTGCACGAACTATCTTATCCATAAAGAAGTTCGCTTGAATGATAAAAAGTATGTCGACTTTTCATCTCACAGATGATCTGAATTCAGGCTGACGTAAGCTAGATTGGTTTCTCACTTTAATGCATTATACTATTCCTGGGCATTAAACAAATGTTAATAAAGAAAGGCAAATAGATACCATCATGAAAAGAGGTATAAGCTAGAAATTATTGCGTATACACCACATAGATCCAACAATTTTTTTCCAGCTACCGAGGAGGAGAGCAAATGGAAGGTATTAAATGTTACTAACTACCGCCCTCAGAGCAGTTCAGCGATCATTTAAGGGGACAGATACCAGTAAACGGCCATATTTCCTCTGATTTTTATTAAAATTATTTAAAATGAAGAAGTCAATATATTTTTTTCAAAATTGGCATACAGTTTATTTATACCTTAAAATAATATACAATTTTTGTTTACTTTAATCATTTAAAGTGGCAGATGTACACTCAATTCTTCCAGGAAGGTCGCAGCGGGGCTTCTCAATCGGCGGGCATTGTAGCATCGGCGTCAGTGACATGAATACAAAAAACCAAAATATTTTTTGTTTATTAATGCCATAATTTCTATATGAATTAAACAAAAATGAAAAAAAAAATCGTAAAATAAAATGCTTCAAAAAAAAAACACAAAAAAATGAATTTTGGGGCGAATTTTCCTATTATTTTTGCTTCGAAAAAAATTATTTTTTCAAAAATTTCTAAATTTACATAGAAAGTAATATCATTAAAAAAAATGTGTGCAAAATTTCAGTGAGATCGGTCAATAACTTTTAGAGTTACCGTGTACGCTAATTGGAAAAATATAGTTTTGAGAAAAACGCGTCTAAAGTCGGCAACGTAACTATACCTCTCCCAGCCCTCGAACGCAAAGAATAGAGTCGTCACGGTTGACGATCTATAATATGTGAAATACTTAAATTTACGTTCCAAAAATTATTATATTAATTATTGCAAATTCGACATATTCTTAAAGGATTATATTAACATATTGTGAAAAAGAAATTTTGAAATTTTACAGGTATCTGTCCCTTTAAGTCATCTCGAAATGAAGATTTGCAAAAATTACGCACAGATATAATCAATGCTGCAATGCCAATGTATAAAA